>JAUZSX010000050.1:675329-687720 GCA_034780655.1 Idiosepius hallami
TTATTTTTGTTTTCATTCTTTCTTTTACCACCTTCAGTCTCATTCGGCCGGGGACTGTACACCTCGCATTATATATATATATATATATATATATATGATAGATATGTTTTTTTCTAATTATTTCTGTTATAATCATACACATATTTACTAACTTTTGATACCATTGTGATATAATACTATTGTTAAAACCTTCATTAATTATTATCAACTCTATTACATGGAAATAAATAGTTCTTAATTTTTCATATTTTTTAAAAATAGTATTCAGTTTCATTATCTTTTGTTCAAAACAGGCATTTTGTTATTCTGTTAAAGATATATATATATATTACCTATGAGAAATTATACTAAAACTTTTGAGATTATTGATTCTTATTTTTTTTCTGCTTTTTTGATTTATGTAAAAGCAAAAACATCAAAAAAATTCTAAGTTGTTAAGCCAAGGGTATTGCTTGTTGAATTCTTCAGATGAGCCTTAGTAATAGGTGTATGTAATTTTCTGACTATTTTTATTGTTATCTCCACTATGTTTTGGCTGATTAACCCATTGGCCTTCTTCAGCTGATAAAACTTGGAAACTTTATATCATAATCAAACCAAAACTTGAAACTTAAGCCTTTATTCAATTTATTGGGGTTGGCTGTTCTCATTTTGTTAACTATGACCAATCATGAAATGTATTCTCAGTATTTAATGCCCAAAGGGTGGGATTTAATCCCTTACTGTCAGATAATGCTCACTTATAACTGTAGAAGCTCAACACCTTTATCTATTGAGCCACAGGTCATAGGTCAAAGAAAAACCTTCCAATTGCAACAAGAAAGTTCCCTCCTTCAATCCCCTGAAGAAGACTTAAAGATTCTTCTTCCAAAACACAGCTAACAACAATAATAAAGAGGAGGATATTAGTCTGTAAATTTTATCAACAAAGTAAAGGATATTTCGTTACTATTGAGGGGACATACTCTAAAAGGATGTTTTGTTACTGTTGTGGTGACATACTCAGATATCCTCTATCATTAACTTGTCCATTGGACATATATTCAGCAAATCTGAAGAATTTACTAAGAGTTACTCCAGGTTGTGTGTAGACAACTCCTGCTGAACCTAACTAATCCTTGTTTGTACACTATCCTTCATCTACTGATATAAATTACTCTTCTATTCTTACCCAGTTGTTGTGTTCATTCTATCATCTAATGCCAGTCCACAACAGTTACCAAGCAAATTTTTACAATGCCAGACTTTCTTCATTTTCAGTTGATTTTTTTAATAAAAAAATTGCTGCTATCTGAGAAATAGTCATTCCAAAAGTAATTAAAAAGTTATTCAAGTTAAATAACTGGTGTGGTACTAATAAAATGACTGAGCTTCTGTGCTCCAGAATTTATTTTTCTACATATTTACCACTATTCTCGATGCCCAGCAATGAATGAGGCAGTCCATTTTTGTGTCAAGTGCACTTTATATATCACATTACTGTTGCTACTCAGAAATCAATGAACCCGGCTCCTCTTCAATGACATATCTCCTCTTCTGACACGTGTCTGTTACAAGGGTTCGTGGAGAAATTTATGCCCTTTTTCTGAATCTTGCAAGCTTGGATTCATAGATGACCATATATAATCCTAAATAGAAGGTTCATTCTTTCCAATTGACTTTATGCAAGCATTCACATTTTCAGAAAGACTTGTCGGATTAATCTATATACTTATAAAAAACAGATTTTTGTGTTTGTATGAGACCTTACATCCTGTAGAGGTCTTCAGAAAAAGTTATCTAAAAAAAAATGATTCAGACCACTAAAATTTGCATATGTATAGAAATGCCTTTCTATATAATAAGCTTCCTTAACTATCTTAGAGAAAAGCTTAAGAAATGAATTTAGTAGATAAAAGCTTTAGAAATGAATATAGTTGAGAAAGCATTAGAAATAAATTTTGTATAAAAATCATTAGAAATGAATTTAGTATAAAGAATAGCATTAGAAATTAATTTAATATAAAGAATAGCATTTACTGCTTTCCTACATGACAGTCTTCTTAATTACCTTAGTGGCAAGTCCCAAGCACCTGGGCAACGCCAGGCAATAATTCTAGTAGTTTATACAAATCTTTTTATGAATTCACCATTGCTTGTTTGTTTTGAAATATTTGCAGCAAATGCTGCAACAAATATAATTTGAAACAACCATTAAAAAATTATAAGAATTCTGTTTCATTTTGTCTTAACATATAAATATATTTATTTTTACTACATTTTAAAATTTTCTTTTATACCATCTTATATTTGGGTTTCTTATTGTTTCAGTTTTTTTTTAAATATATATTTTTAGTATAAAATATAAAGTTTTGTAAGGCTGTATGACATGTTTGTGGTAGTAATCAGTAATATTTTGGAGTTATAACTCCATTATCAAACCAGTGCCCTTTTTTCAGAAGAACTACAATTTATTATTATATATATTTTCATTTCTGTTGAAACTTTTGTCTTCTTGACAGAGTAGGTCAGTAATCTTTGTGTATGAAATCACATAATTGTTATGAATTATGTTGAAACGGGTCTTATGTGAGATATTCAAACATTTAGTTAATATATGTAGATATACATAATTATTCAGCTGTAATATTTTATTGGTATTTAAAATCTTGTTTAGATTTTATATTTCTGTTGAATTTTGCTTTTTTCCTTTTTTTAAAAAAAAATCTCTGCAGTAGTTAAACAACCTAATGTGCTTCAGTGGATTTCTGCTCTACTTGTAAAGACTTAAATATTTCAGTTTTTACTTTTTAAACTCTTTTAGTTTCAAAGATGTTAAAATGTATTTGGGCTCTTTATTTGATACTATTGATATTCAACAACAGATACTTGTTATTTTGAAGGGCCTTGTAGAAACATGTTTACATGAACATTTTTTTTTTGTAGATCAGTAAAGAGAAGCAAAACATGTACTTTTATTTCCTTTTATTATTTTTTGTTTATTTTTATGACATGAATAATTTTTGTTTTTATGGAAGCATATAAAATGGATTGTCATTGTGGATATCCAAAAGCAAATAGCATACAAAACACGCATTTCCTCTGTATGAATTTTTTTTTTTTAAGATTCATATTACCGTTTTTCAGAAAAAAATATTAAGAATGTTTTAAAAGATATATTGAGTAGTAAAACGGATACGCTTTATTGAATATAATGTGCCAGGTATCTAGGCACATTAAACAATATTCTAAAATAATCTGTATCAACATTTTAAAATAACCTATATTAAAATTCAAGCTCGAATTTTTACATATTAGAAATATATATAAGAAATTTTTTCAGTGTTAATATGAAATGTAATTGATATTATAATCAATTTCACTCAACCAAGATCTGTAAAATTCCTATTATGATAACCAAATTCAAATCATGGATATTCATTCTCATCATGAAAATTTATAGTAATTTGTTTTTCAGGCAATAATTTTTTTGTTGAGAAAATAACATTTCCTACAATAGGTAGGAAATGTTTTTTTTTTTCTCTGTCCCCACCCCCCCAAAATTATTCAACCATAGTAATCATTTGGCTGCAAAAAGCCACTTGTACATAAAATAAGTAGAATAATTTTCTGTTAGCATATCTAAATCATCATTTAATTAAAATGAGAGTTGTCTAGTGCCTTTTATTTGTTAACTTTTAACTAAAAAATTTGAAGAGTTATAAAGTTAAAGTGGTACCAAACCAATTCAAACAGGTGACCTTTTGTGCTCCAGCATTTATTTTTCTACATAGTCACCACCATTCTCAGTGAAGACGGTAAATATTTGTATTCAGAGCCTATTTTATCACTCACATCTCTGTGGCCACTCTGAAAAAACAAACCCTGACATCAACTGTATCAGCTTTGTAAACATTCAACAGGCACTAGTAAATGATGATCTGCTCAAATTTTTGCTTCTGATACACATCCATCATGGGGTTGCTTTTTTAGAGTTTCACACCGTCAATACCTGCAACAAAGAGATGAAACTTTCAGGTGATAAATGCATAAGTTTAGTCATCATAATAATGCAATTTGCAATCTCCTTTTTCAAGTAAAATAAAAAGGTACCTATCTATAAGCATGCATCATTTTGTTTAAACATGAATTATAAATATTTTTTTTTTTTTATAGACTGGTGACAACATCACATGGGAAACGCACAAAGTGACCCTCACCAAAGTAAGTCTTAATTATTTTGTTTCCTGAACTTTAATTTTATTTTGTGTATTTGTGTGTGTGTGTGTGTACGTTGGGATAATAACTATTCTATTTAAAGTAACCTCAACTAGATTTGATAAAATCAATTTTAGGTTCAAATTCATATTAGTCACATTTTCTAATAATTTCGTTTCCTTCTATTTTATGATGTTCAGTAATAATTCTTGTCTTTAAAAAACAGGAAAAAGTTAAGGAGTTTTCAGATCAAAATGTATGTGCCTCTTCTTCTTGAAACAAAAAAACATTTCAAAAGGAGAAATATCGATAGACATCATAATATGAGATTAATGATTAAATATGGAGCATTGCCACTTTCAATGAAGATGATTTTGTGATACTTTGCTTCCATAGAAATACAATGCTGATTGATTGATCTTCTAATAACTTTGGACTCTATTACTTTAGACTAGGTAAAAAGTATAGGTTATTGATATTAACTTTATTTTGGAGTTTTGTCCTCCTCTTGGTAGTTTATGATGTTTTTCTCATTACATTTCAGCCAATTTCACCTTAGGAATACTAAGTCTTGTTACTGATACTTGTTGTTCCATAGATAACAACTATGGAAGTTAGTTTGAAGATGGGCTGAGGTGAACTTGGCTCAAACGTAGTGAGTAAAATATCATATACTATCAAGATGAGGACAAAAGTCTAAAATAAAGTTAATACCAAAAATATAAAACTTAAATTTAGCACTGATCCATTAGTTTGGAATCCTCCACTACTTTGTATTGCTTCCAAGTTCCGACTCAATGTTGAATTTAATTGGTAAAAAAAAATAACTTCAGTGATCAGAATTAGTCAGACAGAAAATATATCAAGATCAACAGTTGTTATTTGTTTCTATCCTTTCCACTCTATTCCTAACAAGTGATTCATCATTTGTTCTGCAAATCTACAAAATTTTAGGCAATGTTGTCACAAGAACGGGTGTGCTCTTCACTTGATTGATTAGATCAGTTTGGAGGAATTAGATAGATATCTCTGGAGACCAGAAACAGATTTAGAAACCTATTTTATTAACATTGTGCAAGTCACATTAGGTTGGTATACAGTCAAGTTGTATTGGATACACTAGTTCTCATCAGATCATCGAAGTTAAGTAATGTTTAGCCTGGTTAGTAGTTGGGGGGGGCGCAGTTAAACCACTGGATAGATGCACCTTTTATTTAGACAGGCATCTTTACATGTGGCTCATGATCATTTGTGAGGATCAAAATCTCATGAGACTTGCCACTGAGTCATGTGTGTTCAGTAGTTGAGCCAACTTAACCTGCAGAGGTCAATATGCTCTCTCTCTCTCACACACACATACACATTTGGCTGCAAACTCAAAGGTGTCTATCACTTTAGATTTTTTTTAATTATGTGACATATACTTTGGGTGAAGAAAAAAATAAAAAGATGCATACGGATGAAAATAGTGCTCTGAACATCATCATATTTTCCCCGAGCACAGATGTTGTGAATGTATTAAAATTTAACAGGAACAACACAATCTTTTAATTGTTGTGGTAAATACAAAAAACAAAAAAACTGAATTGTAATTGGTCAGATTTTGGGACAAAACCAGCCTAAATTTCAGCATCCATTTTTTAGATCAAGATTGAAATAATGAATTATTAATTAATGCAACCAAATTTCACTAAAAAATATTGGAAAATTTCTTATGATTTTAAACACATTTTTCTTTTTCAAATTACACCTACCACTTTTACTGGTCGCTTAAAATGAATTTTTTTTTGGTAAGTAGAGGGGGAATAAGGCCTGTATCATTTGTTCCTTATGTTTATATAAAAATAAAATATTTTATTTATGTGGATATTTTCAAATGTATTTAGATCCATCTACTATAGATATTTCATTTCTATTGTCTCTCTTCAAACACAAAATGCTTAGTTAAGGCTTTGTTTAAAAAGAATAATAGTTTTTTTTGTTTTTTATGTATTAAACTTAAGTGTTTTCTTTATATTGTTGTTGTAGTATCTTTTCCCATTTTAAATTGTGTCACAGGCCGTAAATGTCCTTTTTTTCTTTTCTTTCTTTTTGTATCTCTTTTAAATTGTCTTTTCTTTTCTTCTAATATATGCTTGAAAAAGGTCAGAATAGATCATACTTTTGTTTTTATCTAGTTATTCCAAACCCAAGTGCTGTAAAACTTCTTTTGTTTTCATGGAAAAAAAAACTTATCCTATCAAAACCTCATCAAGTTCTGCAGGACAAAAAAAGAAGTAAAAAAAAAACAAGTAGGCAAAAATCATCTGCTGATATTTTAAGAAAGTTTATTTTTGTCATTAAATTTTTCCTTTTTTTCCTCTCCAAAAGATTCTTATCAGCTTGCAAATTGTTCAGAGATAAGAATTTAATCAAATCGACAGGATTCATTCATTTAGTGAAAAAGCAAGAAAAAAAAAGGCGCAGAAGCACTCAATCAGGCAACTTGCATTTTTATGATAATTATAATCCTAATAATAATGATAATAATAATAATAAAATCAAAGAAACTGGGAAAAAAAATTGCAAATACCAGGAATTAGCCAAGGAACTAATTAAAATATGGAAGGTGAAAACAACAGTAAAACCGATCATTATCAGAGCATTAGGAACAATCCTAAAAGATATGATTATTAGACTAGATGATACTGGAATCAAGGGCAAGATAAACATTTTACAGACGACTGCAGTTATAAGGACAGTGGAGATAATTAAAAAGTACTGAACCCAGAAACCTAAGACCAGACCGAAAAAAAGCCTTAAAAAAACCATTAGAGAATTAAAAAGAATCTAAACACTTAAAAACAAGGCTACTGGACATTTGAAGAATCAATAGACCTCTTACAAACCACTTCACTCATAAAGTATTGGAAAAGAAAAAAAAATTATGTATGAACTGCATGAGGGGGAGGGGGGCTTGCAATCATTGACTGGAGGTATCCAGATATGCTGGAGTGCCAGAGGAAACTTATTGTCAATCTGTCTTCAGGAATCACCACTGGGCGTTGGCAGAGTTGGAAAACTCTGCTAGTGGCGGGTGTGTGAAGTAGACAAAATGGGGTAAAAACCCAGGGAGATATTGTACCGTACAGTCCTTGAATGAAATTGTGCAGATAAATCAAAGAAGACTTGTTATTTTGACTCCAAAAAAACACTGGTTGCTGAATGGAAAAGTGCCTGGTAATATGTGTGAGATCCCATAATGATAATAATAATAATAATAATGCTTTTTAATGATTCAATTCAGGGTGATGTTGCACCGCACAGTTCTTGACTGGAATGATGCGGATACTGCTGGGAGTCAAAGGAGACTTGTTGTCATTATGACTCCAGTAAAAGTCATTGGTTTCTGATCATAAAATAATAATAATAATAATTATGCTTTATAGTACAAAACAACACAAAAACTTCTCCATGAATTATTTTTTTTATTAGCCTGTCCTTCATTACACACTATATAACTAAATATGCAACTTGAACATGAAAAGCCCTTTTAAGGGTTGACATGCTGTAAAAGCCAGCAACTAATTCTTGCTTAAGTTTATGCATTTCAATAATCTGCCTATCCAGCCTTGCATTTAAATATTTTTGTCACATAGTACTTATTTTGTTGTATCTAGGATGATCTCAAATTATTTGCTTAAGGTGTATTGACTAGGAATGTATACTTTAGTTTTTTTTTTGTTTTTTTTTCTTTTTGTTACAAATATGCGGTTAGATGTTAAGAGGAAACAGTCTTTTCAATTCAATTACTTATAGAAGTGTTGCTGTGCCTATGAGTCATGTTTAATCCATTTTGTATTGCGTTCCTTCCCTCTGTCAAATACTTTTATAGAACTCAAAACTGAGTAAAGAATATATGTAAAAATATTGGGAGAGAGATTTATTCAGAGAAAAAATTCCAGGACTTATTTCCACATTGAGAATTTCATGTAACAGTGACAAAATTAAAATCTGTACATGCAGAAATTTTTTTAAAAATTAATTTTTTTTAAAATTAATTTTTTTAAATTTTTATTTTAAACAAGGGTCAGATTTTTTAGTGTTGGCTTAAATTTATGAAAAAAAATATTGCTGGAAAGATGTAAGTCTAAAATAATTGTTTAAATAAATAAACATGTTATGTCTAAGTTGTTGATTTTAAAATTGCCTGTCTCTGCCATCTGGCAATTCTTTTTTGGGTGTCTTGAGCTTTAGGCAATTAACCTGGCCTTTCTTATTTAGTTATTTCTTGGAGAGACTGCCCTCTGAGTGAGGCAGAGCCAGCAATTCTGGTATTTAAAAAAAACAAAGTGGCACCTGACGAATCCAGGTAAGAAATAAGATTAAGGTAACAAAGCTATTTTTTAATTATTTCCAGGTTGATAATTTTGGATTTGGAATTGCTGTGAGTGGTGGTCGGGATAATCCACATTTCGATAATGGAGATCCTTCAATTGCTATTTGTGATGTCCTTAAGGCAGGTCCAGCTGAAGGAAAATTACAGTAAGAGATTTTTATTATTATTATTATCAATATTGTTGTTATTGTCTAGTTTATAATTGTAGAGGTGCCAAGTACCTCCCCTTGGATCATTTTTAAATGTATTGTAAAATGTATAAATGGTCATTATTGAATTTGAGATTTCTTAATTTTTAATTTTTGTTTTGTGTTTAATGGCATATCAACCCTTTTAGGTCATTTAAATGTTAAGAACAATTACTTTTGATAATTTTTATTTTTATACACACATCAATTTTTAATTACACAAGTTGCACCATTTAATCCATAGCTGGGGGGAAGATGGGGATTCTTATTATTATATGTAGTTGGAAATTAAGTAAAAATTTCTAACAGAACATATTTTAGTCAGTTATTCCAAAAAAAATATTTTTTTTTGTACCATTCATTTCATTATTGTCTATTTTATTTGAAAAGGTTTTGACTTTGGGTTTTATCCTCTCTCTGAGATTTCATTAATTATTTTTTCATGTCATTTCAGAATAAATGACCGAGTGGTTAGTGTAAATGGTCTTTCACTTGAGAATGTCGACTACAACACTGCAGTAACTTTGCTCAAAGAAAGTGGGAAAACCGTTCACTTGGTGAGTAAAAACTTGCGGTTTTCTTAAGTTTTAATTTATTAATTTATATACTAGAATTATTACCCATACTTGCCTGGTGCCAGGAACTTGCTACTAAGGTAATTAAGATAGCCTGTTCACTTTAAAGACAGTTAATGCTTTTCTCAAAGGCAGTTAATAAAGCCTATCATATAAAAAGACAATACCGTATTATTTGCAAATTTTAGTGGTCTAAATCATTTTTTTACATGTTTATTATAGTTTCTTTTTCCAAAGAGTTCAATGCATAAACTCTTTTTTTTTTGTTTAATAACTATCGTGTTTTTATTTTCAAAAGAGATACAGGATGTAGGGTCTCATTCACGCATGACAATCTAATTCTTATTAATATATAGATAGCTTTGTATATTCAAAAAGAAAAAGATTCTTTTATTTCAATGAATAATGATGTATATTAAACCTAATAATAGCCTTGGTGTTTTTGTTTATTTTTTTAATTTGTGTGTTGGGTGTCCTTATCTTTCTTGAAAATTAAATACAAGAGTTAAAACCTGATTTTGCAAAATTGATTATTCAATTATCAAACAAATTTGATTATAATTCTACCTAATACAAAATACAAACACCAAACTGAAATAAACCCGATTTGCAAATTCCAATTACTTTCTTCTAAATGCTCTAATACTACATTTTTTTGCGCTATTTCTTTAATCAGGCTACTTTATCAATTTTTTCAATACAGATATGACAAATAAGTTTCAGTTTTATAAAGAAAATTATAGATTTTTTAAAAATTATTAGTACTAGTAGATTTTTGTTAGTAATTAGTTCTATTAGATTTCCTGATGACCTGCATAATGTTTTTCTTTTCAATAGGTAATAAGGCGGAAAGCGGTTATATCCTCTGCTGCTGATCTTGAGACACAGCCTATAAAGCTGACTCTTTCGAAGAAAAACAGAAAAGATGGTAAGTCTTTGGAATCATTATTGTTAATATTATATACCTGTAAATTAACTTTTAATTTTAACTTCTCTTTTTCTTCTATGCAATATATGCTTAGTAACATAGAAAAAACAAAAAAACAGTTCTACTTCACTTTAGTTCTGTAGAATAGTTGAATTAAGTTTGAAATTCTGTAACTTCTGATTACAAAAAAATCTTTCCCAAGTTCAAATGGCTGAAAAGTTCACCAGCTATATTGTGAATATAACAATTATAAGGATAAGGATAGGGACAATAGTCCAAAAAATATTTGTACAGAATGGCCTTTGTATTAAAAAAAATAATTATTGTTGGCATTAAAAGATAATAATAAAAGTTGATATGTCATTGAACGAAACTAACTTAGAAAACTTAGATTTTTAAATGATCTTGTGTTTGTATTAAAAATGAATTTGAAAAAAAAAATCATTTTAACATTTATTATAAACTATCTTGAGCTTGTACCATGCTGAAATGGAATATCTAAAATAAGATTCAGTGCAAACAGAAATCAAAACAGTATTTATTAGTTTTCATATCTATTTTATCAATTTCTATTCTTTACATTAATATTTCATATCTTAGAAACATTTGCCTACTTAAACCTTTTTGCATTATTGAGGTTCACATTTATAAAATATTGCATTGGGAATCTCTATCAAACAAGATTTTGTTTATCCAAATAGCTTAAGATTTGCTGTTGTACATAGTGGATAATTTTTTTTATATTGTTCACTCTTAACTTGTCTAATGCATTTTTCTCTTCTTGTAGAATTTGGTATCATCCTCGGTTGTCGAGTATTTGTTAAAGAAATTATCAAGCACAGTGTTGCTGCTGAACAAGGAGGTTTGAAAGTTGGAGATACAATTCTGAAAGTAAGTAACACACAATTATTTGTGCAGTCATTCGACCAGTGAGAAACTGAGTCACCAAATCCTGTTGACTCCATGTCTGTGCTTATCTACTATACATGCTCTATCACTGATGCTTAGCACTCTAGCTATAAATATAGGCAATCTACAGCAAAGGTGGAGCAGTGGTAAAAGCCTCGGCTCTGGAATTATGTTACATGAGTTCAAATTCCAGTTGAAATATTACCTTTCCTTTCAACACTGATTTCAAAAGTCCAAGGTCTTTTGCAATACTTGAGTTGGTGTCCAACCAAGTGAATTATTATTGGACATATAAATATATAAAATCGAAAAAACAAATTTATCAAAAAAGATTACCGCATCTTTTTTTTATTTAGAATCTTTAAATAATCAAGTGCAGCCTAAATATATTGAATCTCTCTCTCTCTCTCTCTCCCTCTCTCTCTCTCTCTCTCTCCCTCTCTCTCTCTCTCCCTCTCTCTCTCTCTCTCTCAAGTGTGTGTGTGTGTGTGTGTGTATTTGCTGCCACTTCTTAACAAAAGGCAGCTAAAAGTCATAACTTGTCGGAAATATAAAAGTTGTCTGTACAGATAATTAGCATGTTGACTGCTTGTACGACACATACAACACGCACTGTCCGTCCATTTGGCTTTTAGCCAGTGACGAGCAAAACAAGAAGCCTGATAATAGCCATGATATTTTTATTTATTTATTTAGTTAGTTATATGTTTGGTGTCGCTTCTGTGATGAAAATAAAATGCAACAGTTGAAATCTGATTAATTTGAACAAAGATGTATGTTTTGGTGTTAATTTGAAATAATGATGAGGAAAGAACACAATAATAATTGAATGAAAATTTATTAATGAATTTACAAAAAAGGGTTGATAGAGTAATTGAACAACTGCTGCACTAGTTCATCACGGCTTTACTCACTGTGTTCCTGTCTCTGATTGACTTCGTCAACCGGTTCTAGTTCCCGAAAGTGACGTCATCAGACAGAAGTGAAGTCACGGTATAGTTCACTAATCCAGACAGTAGGGTGTGCCTCCAATAATATCTTAACATAATTTTGTAAAATTTAAATGCTTATCTTGGTTTTGATTTTATGAATTAAGAGTTGAGCTGTTTTATGTTTTTTGAAATACGAATATTTAATTTGATCGGGCTGTGAGATCGTGTTACGCGAGTTCAAATCCCAGTCAAAACCATTACTTTCACTTTAGCAGCCTCGGGCA
>JAUZSX010000050.1:699595-710730 GCA_034780655.1 Idiosepius hallami
TTTTATTCACACGTTTTTTTTTCCATTTCTTTAATATTATTTCACTCAATTATTTTTTTTAATCAAATTCGGGTTAAGTTAAAAATCTAAATTTGTTTAAGTAGTAAAAAATAAGTTGTGTTTTTTTTTTCTTTTGTTTTTAGCAATTAGTTAAATTGACTTTTGAAGTGAATTAAAAGAAAATGTTTTTTTTTTTATTATATATTTTATTTCTAATCACATCAGACAAAAAAAATCAAGTGACTTAGCAGCCAGGCTGGTTAAGTTTAAATGATGAATTAAAACATACACATCCTCACTTGAATAATAATAACGATGATGATAAGAAGAACATTTTAACCTTTTAAAATCCCTACTTATCAAAATTACCAAGTAGTCACTCAGATACTTTATATTAGAGGAACATATTAAAACAAAAATATTGGTGTGTATTTTTTAGTCTTATGTTGTCTGGGCCGATATATGGGCCTCTTAGGGTCCTAAGATTTAATGTTTGTGTTGTTGTTGCATGTGTGTAGACTAATGTAATAATTGGCCCTCCCTCTCTCCACCCATTAACAATAGAACAAACAAAACAATAACAAACTAAGCAGCAACAATAAAAACACTTCAGTGGTGTTGGTGTTGGTTGGATTTCTGTTAATAAATTTATTTCAGAATTGAAACAGTATTTTCATCAATTGATACAAAATTGACCTTTAGTTCCTTTTGTGGTTTCTCTATCAAATTCATTATGAACTAAAAATATTCTCTATAGTGGCTTATTGTTCATGTACGTATTTTTTTATATGTACACACACATGATTCTCCCAAATTAGGGAAACAAATATCTGCTCTTTTTGGCTTATTGGGCTTTTGCTTGCATGGGGTTTTTATATTCTTACTCTATCCACACCTCCAGCACCACCACTGCACACCACCAGTGCGTGAAATATCCCCCAAACTATCTGGTAGGGTTGGGAGGTAGTTTTTTTGCTTTTACCTGGTTAGGGAAAAAGTAGTGTTTTTACTGATGTTGTTTTTTCTGACTACAAAATAAACCTACAAAAAATTAATTTTTTTTTCAAACTTTGGAAATAAAAGATGTCAATTTTGTAGATGAGTAAATTAGAAAAAGAAAAAAAAAAGGTATCCAAAAATCAATAACATTATTATGTCAGTCATAAAGAATGAATAAAGAAAATACAATTAGTACTAAAGTTTGTTTATGGCATGTCAATCTTTTAGGTCATTTGATACCAAGAACAATCATTAAACGTTCTTTTTTAGGAATTAAAATAAAAATAAACTATAACGTTCTTTTTGTCCAGCAGTTTATTTTTATGAATCCATAGCTAGAGGAAATGTTGGAATTTATACCTTTCCTAAGAGTATTTAGCCCAATTATAAATGCAAATGCAAAAAAAGAATGAATGACTGAAATTTGAACTCTCGTAATTCCAAAGTGACAAGTGCCATCGACTGTCCCAAGTGGGCTTTCCCTAAAGTACTTCCTTTCCATTTTTCACCTTTTTTTATCAACTGAATTTAAAGGATGAACACTGTTGATCTTAGTTGTTGAGTTGGTGGCAATCAAATAATAATGGTGGAACTGATGATGATGTTCTCATGCGGATAATAAGGAAAATAAAAAGTAAAATCTTTTTTATTTCAAATCCAAAGTTTCAATCCTTGTTTCAAATATTTTCAGCTCCAACACTGCTGCTCAATTGATAGTTCTTTGGATTGACTAAGCCACATGCTATTAATTCTTTATGCCATAAGTTGCAGTCCAATTGATGTTAATTTACACTCTGACCAAAATTGACCCTTACCTGGCCATTATGTGTGCTGTCTGTACACCCTGTCTATTAATAAGTTCTTTTACTTAGTAGTACAATGTAGGCCTGCGTGAAGTGTCTGTAAGGACCAATACTGCATAGGAAAGTCCTTCAGACACCACTGAATAATAATAATAGTAGTACAATGTTTGTAACTTTATATCATAAACCAAGTTGATATTTTTCATGTTTTTAAATTTTATTTTTTCTTTTCCTTTATTTTTCAAGGTTGCTCTTGTATTAACTTTGTCTGACCAGAATTCGGATTTGCTGACTTTAGCTCAAAAATACCAATGCATCGTTTATTTTGCCCATTCGCTTTATCAACTGAAAGAATATCGAAAGTCAGAGGTAAGAACAATTTAGATTTTTTTTTTTATTATTATTATAAACAGTTTGCATTTATATTGTTTGCCTTTTATGTAATTATTACGGCTGTGACAATATTATTTATAAGATATGCTTTATATTCTATTTAATATTATATTCTATATTCTCTAGAAATATTCTTCAAGCATATGCTTAAGAATATGCTTTTTTTTCGGAAATTTTTTTAAAAAAGAATATGCTTTTATATATCGGGAATATTCTTTTTTTCGATATTCTTATCGGGAATATGCTTTCTGTTAAAAGAATATTCTTTTTTTTAAGAATATGCTTTCTGTTAAAAGCATATTCTTTTTATGTTTTTAAGAATATGATTTTGTTAAAAGAATATTCTTTTTGTTAGTAGGTTTTTGATGGTTGGTGTAGAAAAATCAAAAACCTACTAAGATGAGAACAAACGTCCGAATAATAAAGTTAATTCCTAAGTTTTTTAGATTTAGAAATTATTCTATTATTAAATCCATAAATTAACAAATTAATAAGCAATAAGCATTTTATGTGAAAAAAATAAAAACATTTGAAGAATTTTAGTTTTAGACATTATTAATTCTGATCCAAAATATATAAATAAATTGGATTTTCTATTCTTAGAAAACTGTTGGAAAACCTAAATTAAGATTTCATTTGGCCGTAATATTTTATGGACAACTTAGCCATTTATTGTTGCTAACCAGTGTGTTTATTTGAGGCTAACTAATCTGAAATTTACTGTGATTTTGAAATCATTTAACCAAAATAATTCTTTATGAATGTTTTTTGTTCAAAGCAATAAAATGTCTTTAAAATCTTTTTATCTTCTTTATTTTCAGAGTATGTACAGAAAAGCTTTATTGCTAAAAAAAGTAATCAATAAAACAAAAGGGAAAGGCATTACTCATGTGGTAAGTTTTGGATTGATATTAAAATATTCGAATCCATGGTATTATTTATCACCAAAGTTTATACACACTCTAATGCGTATGAATTCTAAATAATATAAAAATCAACAAAAAAATATTTCTTATTCAAAATGTAAATTTTAATGTTTTTTTTTATGTATTTGGTCTTTGTGTTAAAGTGTAAATAGCAACAAAAAACAGCATCTAATAATTGTTGGTAAACAACCTTTGCTATGATTTTTCGTAAGAATAGCAACTCATATTTTATGTCAACCATTCAGGCAAAAAATGGATGTCGAAATTATAAAAATATGAAAAAAAAAAAAATTCCTAGTCACAAGTCACTTCCAATGACATTTACATTTGCTTTTGTAATCTATTTCTTATGTAGGCAAAATAGTATTCAACCATAAACCTATTTTCGGTTGAATTCTATTTTTATTATTTTATAAATAGATTTTATTATTTGAGCAAATTTTCAATGATTAATTCCTTTTGAATTCCTGTAGGAAATAACGTCAGAAGTAGAAGTGAAATACAAGATTCATCTTTGCCATTGTCAATTAAAACAATATCAAGAAGCCATTAATGTTGTAAGTAAAATTTTTTTTTTTTTTTTTTTTTACAATTTTTCATCTTTTTTTTTTTTTTACTTCTTTTTTATTGCTTTCATTTTCTTTTTTATTTTTATTTTCTTTAACCATGTAACATCTGCAGAAGGCTGAAAACATATACAACAAAAAAGAAGCGTGAATAATAAATTAGTACTTTTCAGGCTGTAGCTACAGAAATTCTGAAGAATAGTTATGAATTTAACTAAAAAAGAGAATAATAGTTTGAATAATTTAAATAATACCTTGAATAGTTTTGTGATAATTCTTGTTACAAAAAGTTTACCAAAAAAAAATATTTATTTGGCATTAAATGACCTTCATGATAAAAGATTTGTAATCAAACAAAATAATCCACAAAGAATCTTTATTTTGTATTTTCTTACATTAATTCATTTTTTTCTTTTTCTAGTTAGAAGGGGTTATTGCCAAAAAGAGAAATGCCAAAATTAATTCATTTTTTTCTTTTTCTAGTTAGAAGGGGTTATTGCCAAAAAGAGAAATGCCAAAATTAATTTGGCTCTTGCACAATTATATCAGCAATCTGGAATGGATCGTCCAGCAATCACAAGTTACAAAGAAGTGATCAGGTAAAATACTTTTACTAAATTTATCATTACTAATATAAAATAGCTTGATTTTCAAAAATGAAGCTAACTATAATATACTAAGGACTTGCAAAATAAAATAAAACTCAGTTTCGGCAGATGTATTTTTTTTCTTAAATGAAAACAATACAATTTTCAAAGTTTCAAGAATAGGATTTCTCATTAACACTTCTCAATAGACAGGATTAAAAAAAAAAATTCTATGTAATGTACTTTACTCTAGATATTTAATTTATAAACTATTTTTTCCTTTGGAATTATTAAAAAGAATGATGACTAATTGTTGGACAACAAAAACAGTCCAATCACCAAAATGTTGTTTTGTCAAAATACTTTTATGGACTGGAGTTTCCCCCTCCAAAACATGAAATTGCTTGCTTTGGACTAATCCTCATCAAGGAGGATATTTTGGCTTTTCAAGAAATAGTTTGAAAAATTTATGTTTTAAGGCTTCTTAAAGGGATTTCGTAAACTATTAAACAAAGAAATGAATTACTTGATATTTTTTTCTCTTTGTTATTTGTAACAAAAGTGATTATCAATTGTTTTATTGAAAATCTTGTTAAACATAGAACAGATATTGGTTGTTGTATAGTGTTCTGTTGTGTACTTTGCAGTGATTATTGCAATAGCCAAATAATCATTTGATTTTTTTAGAGAATATTTTAAAAATTGTAATCTTGTTTTGTAGAGAATGTCCGCTTGCTTTGGAAGCTATAATGGGATTGATTTCACTCGGAGTGAAATGTGCTGAAATAATCAGTTTGGTTATGAATGGTTTGCCTCATGGATCAAATTATGAATGGTCAGTCTTTTACAATCAATATTCAAATTATTTATTCTTT
Source organism: Idiosepius hallami (assembly GCA_034780655.1). Lineage (NCBI taxonomy): Eukaryota > Metazoa > Mollusca > Cephalopoda > Idiosepiidae > Idiosepius > Idiosepius hallami. The sequence continues at coordinate 704,745 of JAUZSX010000050.1, forward strand.
GTTGTTGTATTATCAAACATTATTCTTTATCTGTTGTACTATAATCAAGAAAATTATTTTTTTGTTCTATAATGGCTATTTCCTAGGAATTTAGTGCTAAGACATGGAATAAATATTAAAATATCTTTTAGCTTTGGGGTGTGTTATGTAAGTAAAAAAAATTCTATTGAATAGTTTCTCCCCCCTCCCTCTTTCTATTTGAAATGTTCAAACCTATCCTCTAAGATTGAGTTAATATTTTAAATTTATCAATAGAATATGATAAAATTCTTATAAATAAATCTTTCAAATTCTTAATTGTGAAAAATAAGGAGATTTCTCGTCAATATAAATTATGAATAAAGCATGAAAATTTTATGCAAATTTGTCTCAATATTAAATGAAAATAAATGAAAAAAATAGATATTTTTCTTCAAGAAAGTTTGATGCTTTTCCAATAAAAAAAACATTTTCTGTTTAAAGGTTAACAATGTGGATAAAAGCTCATGTCCTTATGGTTGCCCAGGAATATCCCAGTGCCATTTCCACATTTAAGGCCCTGGATTGTAAGGTAAGCTTGTTATATATCTACTTAAATTTTGCTGCTGCTGGTTTCATCTGTTTTTTTTTTAAGTAGAAATTAAAAAAAAACGTTTTATTTTAATGTGTTGTATAATAATAGTGTAAGTCATAGAAAGAAGATGCTTGGAATGTGTGTGACTGAGTTAATGAGAATAAGATAAGATTCTCATTCTTTTGATTAATCTTTAAAGAAAGAAAACTGTCTTCTACAAACAAAAAACTTCCCTTAGGAAAATTTAGGATATAATCTTTTATATTAGTTAAGTTTAAATAGTTCTCTCATGGCCTACTAATATATTGATTAGAACCATGCCCTATTTATATATATTAGTAGGCCATTGTTCTTTTATATATATCCTTCTTGCATAACAATCACTGGATGAAGAAAAAGACAGCCATATTGAACAAAACAAGATATTTTGGAAAAAAATGGCTACACAAAAAATGAACTCTGTTTGATTTTGATTTGTGATGCAAATGTTTATTTACTGCACATGAATTCCATGCAATGAATGCACATTTGCTGTCATTTTGATCTTCTACATTTGATCAAATGCATTGCATTAGTGATTTTAATTGAGAATTCTCCCTTATGCTAAAATGCATAAAAAAATTTAAAAAATAAAATTAATGAAGTTTAGATCAATTGAAGTAAATTTTATAGCAATTTCAGTAACGTATACTTTTGATTCGTTTTTTTTACCTTTTTTGCCCTTTTTACAAAATTGCCTGTTTGACAGCTTTACATGGTCCACAATTGAGTGGTTTTATCAATTTATAATTAAAATAAAAAAATATTTTGATCTCTAATGTGTTTTGAATCATAATAAGAAGATTCAATACATTAGCTATTAAAATAAAATTGATATGAACAGTTAAAGTTGCATTTCCGTGTCGTATTTTCACTGTTTTCGCATTGATAGAGGGATTTTGCCTAGTGTTTAGGTTGGTTTCATCTAATATATATTGCCTAAATTTGTATTAATTTTCATCTCCTACAAGATGACATTACATTTATAAGGATTTTTCAGTTGTTAGTAGCTTACATCAAGAGGCTTTAACATTATTGTTCAGTTGGTAAGAATGTTATAGAATAAAATATATAAGTAAATGAGGTAAAAGGTCTTGATTATAAAAATGAATTAAGCTTAAATGTTTAAACCATTTTTTGACAGAATATTTTTAAAATCAAACAAAGAAAAAACAATACCTGCAGCTCCTTCTTCATTTTTATCTACACCTTTATCTTGACTGGAGGTAGGAACAGGTACAGTTGTTGTGGCAGTTTTTATACTTGGTGGTACTGATGTATCAACCCCAGTAGCACCTTCAACTATATTTGAAGTGGAAGTTTCTTGATTTGATGGTCCTACAATGAGAAAACAAATTTTATATGGATATGCAAGGTTTAAATTATTGAAATTATTTAAAAGGAATTGAAGAAAACAAAACTTTAACCTTAAAAAACTAAATTCAAATAGTGAATCTTCAAATTATATGGACCTACAGCAGGGTAATAATAGGGTTGTGACAATATGCTTTTATTGAAGAATATTTGTGTCACAGCCCTACTCATTACTTGACTATTTTGTGGTTTTAACATTTCTGCTTATTCTGTAGTAAATCACTAATAACTACTAAAAAGTTTAAGAAATGATAAAATCGCAAAATAGTCAGGTGTGTGACAAGAATATTCTTTAATTAAAGCATATTGTCACAGCCCTAGTGATAAGTTAATTTTGCCCCTTTCTATTTAATAAAATTGCTCTAAAGTTTGAGTTAACATTTTCAGAGTATTAACTTTATTGCAAACTTTTATCTTCAATTTATTATGTTTTTTTTCTCACTGAGGCTATCTTCAGGTGATTATGACCACAATATCAAGGACAAAAGTCCGTAATAAAGTTAATACTCAGTTTATGAAGCCTCATTTCAAAAATAAAAATACAATTAACATTTTCAATAACTTATGTTTTGACACACCCATTATATTAATTCTTCTCTTTTCAACTGATTCCTCAACTCAACAGTGTTTGAAATAAAGTTGACACAAAAGAAGTTTGATAAAGTAAGACAAGGTAATAATGATGCTTTTTTTTATTACAAATAACTTGAGATTTGTCTCTGACAAATTTAAAACCATTTTTATATGGAGTGCAATTTTATCTGTTCTTGGCCTGCTGTGTGCATATACATTTAAGAATTTTCACATCTAGGAATTTATCAAGCAAAACCAACTACACGTTTGAGATCCTAAACTACTTATGTTCTTATCAATATAACAAGGGTTCCTTTCCCCAAGTTGATCCTTAAGGTGTAAATGGTGAATGATCTGTCTTCCAGATTAAGTCCAGATTAAGCTAGAAAGTTTCTCCTTGGCTATGTAGTTAGAAAGGGAAATAAAGAGATGTAGGAAAGAGAGAGAAATAGATAGAGGAAAACATATGGACAAAGATATTTAAGCAGTTCAAAAGTAAATCCTATTTTTGAGTACCTCAACAATATTTATTCAGCATTTTGAAAATACTTTTTGTCAGAAAATATTTTCATGAATTATATACAATACCAATTACTTAAGGATTCAGTTACTATTTTATGGAGAAAAGCTTTCTATTATTGAAGAAATTTTGTAATGGTACCAAAAATCAACATTGATATTCAATTACAGGCCTTTGCAAGACAATGATTAGACAATATTTCTAGGTATAGTGGTTGGTTCAGAGTTGAAAATTATAAACCCTCATGATTGCATTCTAAAAAATTGTTTTATAAAATTTGAAAAAAAAATCATCAAAATACAATTAATTTCACTTGGAAATATAATTTAAAATAAAAGAACAAAATGACAACAGATCTTCAAAAATTAATTCAAGAATATTGGATTAACATCCCAACTACCGAGGTAGTAAGAGATTACTCTAGTTTTTTTTAAGTATTTCATTTTTAAATTCTAATACAACTTACATGTTAAATGTATACTATATATATAAAAAAAAAGGAACTGTAGTAACCTTAAGGTTCACAACTCTCATGCCCAGGCAAGATAACTCAACAAAAATATATAAGGATATCCACCGCATTTTGCAATACTATTTATAAGAATACAGTATGAAGAAAAATATTAACAAATTTATACTTCGGGCTAGGCTGAGTAAAAAAAAAAAAAAAAAATAATTTTTAATCAAAATCTACAAAAAGTTGAAACATTTTTAATGATGAGAAGGAGAATTAGTGTTTTTGTTTAACTGTTATAAATAATTTGTATGGAGATAAAAAAAACAACACAAAATGATTTTTAAAGATATTGCTATCATTTCATTTTATTACTCTTATTTAGAGCGTAATTGCCAAAAAACACATTTTTTGACCTTGAGTCACTACTAATATGGAAATTATTCTTTTCTTAAATGAGAAATATTCTTAATATTATTGCTATTCTTCACAATGGATGATTTGAGAATTCTAAAAATGTGTGTGTGTATAAAACATTGTGATCACATGTTTAACTGAAAATTCTCAAAATTTCATATAAATATAGTGTATATCTAAAAACAATTGTCATCCTTAATTTAATTTGCATTGAAAATTATTTTTCTAACAAACATAAATTTAAGATATTCACTCTTTATCATTTTTCTACTGTTGAATATCAGTTTTTATTCAAATATGCTTTTAAATAATAACATAGAAAATGAAAAAACTCCTTATCCTGAAAAAACAAAAAAACTTCGATATTACAAAAAAAAAAAAAAAAAAAAATGACATTATTTGTAATACAAACTATCAGAATAATTACACCTGCAACTTAACAAAATAGGGGATTGGAAAGGGAGGGGGCGATGATTTTTAAAATTTTTATCTTTAAGAATTTTTCATTTTATATTTTTATGAATAAGCCTAATATTTATATTTTAGAATAGCATTATTATTAGACGATTTATAATAACTTTAGAAATGGCCTTTCATGGATTCTTGAACAGAAAATTTTGCTAATGAGCCTCTTCAAAAAATTTGAGAAAAAAGTGCAAAGATGAACATTATCTAATCATATATACATACCTAAATATATTACTATGTAATTATGCATTATATAAAGATTGGTATTAATCAAGAAAACTAAAGCTACAGAATTCATGTATTATATATCTATTACCTATGAAATCAAATGCTGGTCTTAAAGAGTCATCTTAAGAAGCATGGACATCAAAACAAGATGAAAGCCACTGCAGGTGATGTAAGAGGATGGCTTAGTTCCAAGTAAGGTGTGGCAATCACATTATATGAAATAAATAATATTACTATGAAAACAGACACAAAAATACATTTTGCAATCAGTGAAAAAAAGTGAAACAAAAAGAATGGTCTCATCCTCACTATAATTGAGGGGTTAATGAATAACAGAGAAGTGTTTTTTGAAATTTAAGAAAAAATAAATCATTTTCAAGAACGAAGGATTTTTGAAAAAAAAAAAAAAAAAAAAAAAAAATTTCCCTTTAACCAATGTTGTTCAAATAATAAAAATAATTATAAAAAATTAAATTTAAGTTCTCTATTAAACAAAAAAATAAACCAACCAGAAAAACAAAACAGACTGTTTATACATAGGTTTCAGGAAAAAATAATATTTATATAAAAAATGATTCAGACCACTAAAATTTGCATACGTATGGTACAGTCTTTTTATTTAATAGGCTTTGTTAACTACCTTAGATAAAAACATTAGAAATTAACTAGTAGTATTGCCTGGCACCGGGGATTTGCCAATATTTTTTTTTCAAAAACACTTCGTATTTGAAAGTGAATTATTTTTTAATTTTCAAAAACACTTCTCTGTTATTGATTTACTTGTTTATTTCTAAATCAAAAACGGCTCTTAGATTCTTCTCAGTGTTTAAAAAAAAGTTTTTGAAGCAAGAATCACCATTCCTAAAATGCTGTAATGATTAATATGGTCAAGTTGCATTAAAGACAACAGTTCACGTCAGATCACCGAAGTAACGTCAAGCCTGGCCAGTAGTTAGATGGGTGACTATTTAAGAATAACAGTGTTCACAGTTAAATTCCATATTTTCTTCTGGAAATATAGCGCCTACTTAATCTAGCCACGTGCATAAATTCAAAACTAGATGTAGAACCCATCCAAATGAGATTAGAATTTTAATAGTATATTAGATGTAGTATAAAAAAAAAGCTTCAGAAATAAATATAAAAACTATTAAAAATATATTTAGCATGAAGAAGGATTAGAAATGAATTTAGTTTAGTATAAAAAAAAAAAGCATTGAGTGTCTCCCTAGATAATAGGATTTCCTAATTATCTTAGTGGCAAGTCCCCGGCACTGAGTAATACTTCTAGTATGTGTGTGTGTATATATATATATATTTATCTATCTATCTATCTATCTATCTATCTATCTATCTATAT
>JAUZSX010000050.1:737731-754422 GCA_034780655.1 Idiosepius hallami
ATATATAAAGCCCGGGTAAGAGCACGTAAAAATGGCTTTGTGCCAAACTTGGGGGTGCTCACCAAGTAAATATAATAAATGGAAATTTGTATTCCAATTGATATATTAATATGTTAAATAAATTTAATTTTCTTGCATTGGAAAAATAAAAGATATTAAAAATTGGGTAGGTGAACAACGTTTTTGTCCAAAATATCATTATTTATGTCTTTGCTCTGTGTTCCATTCACTTTGCACTCATGAGGGACCATACATGTTTCACTTGTTATTTATTCAATCCTCTTCTTTCCCTTGATGGGGACATAAGGCTTTAACGATCTGCCTTCATCTGGACATGTCTTGAACAACATGCCCAGCCTCAGGTTAGATTCATCTCTGTCAGCTCAGAGCTGTAACTGTTCTGTGTTTTGGGTGGAAATATTTTAATAAAATTAATAATCAATAAATATTTTTATCTACAACCCAAAATTTTGTTCAAGATTATCTCTCCTAACATAGTTTTCTTATTATTTTACAATTTTACTTCAACTTGGTTTTTTCTCAGTTTTGCTTCTACCAAATCATAATTAATATTTGAGCCACCAAATCAAGTTGAAATATTTCCTCTTTAAAGCTGATTAAAATTCTAATAAAATAGATTAACCCACTAAAATAAATACAATTCTAGTTGTATTGACCAGAATTATATTCCTAATTGTTATTTAATTCTTTCAGGTTGAGATGGTCTATTAAAATTCTAATAAAATAGATTAACCCACTAAAATAGATACAATTATATCTCTATTGACCAGTATTATATTCCTTATTTCTTCTTTCAGGTTGAGATGGTCTATTCATTGTTGTCCATGCTTGGAACGCATGATAAAGATGACATGAGTCGCACGCTACTTGCGATGTCCAGTTCACAGGACAGTTGCGTTTCTATGCGACAATCAGGTAAATAACAATTGCATATTTTTCTTTTTTTCATTTCAATTCCTTTCTTTGGTTATTAATTCATTTTCTATTATTATTAATTTTACTCAGATCACTTTTATGTATCTGTCAATTAAATAGATTCATTCAGTGTTAGGCTTAGTGCCTTCAAATTACTGTTAATGTGGGTCTTGTATGATTTATTCAATTCTATATGTCCTGCCGCTCTGGCTCTGATGACTTTTCTGCAGGCGGTAAAAGTCCCTCAGCAACCTGTGCTTAAGTCTTTGATGACCTTAAAGAATAAAAGATTCTGGAGTTGTTTTAACTCTTACCTTGACTTTATGGTAAATCAAATAGGTTGAATCCAATCAATTATCTCTTGTCGTGTTAACCCTAACTCTAGAACATTTCACCTGACTATATATTAAAAGATTTAACTCATACTCATTATCTTGTTAATTAGGTATTAGAATCTGTTATAGTTTATTTGCATTGAGATAAACTACAACTAGGAAAAAGTCTACATCAACTGTTTATAAGAGAACTAGTGTGTAAACCCTTAAAAATAACTGATTTTAATATTATACATTATTTAAAGTAAAAAATTATTCCAGATACAAATTTACTAAATATTTAAAAAATATATAAAAATCTCTCCTAATAAAAACTTAATTTTGTATATGGTATAATAAGTGACAAATTTGTTTGAGAACTGAATAATAAGTTCTGTCAAATCAGGTTTTTACTCTTGCATTTAATTTCAAAGAAAGAAGTGGACACAAAACAAATATATAATTAAAAAAATCGCAATTATTCTTAAGTTTAAAAATTGTATCTGTACCAAATTGAGTTTTGAAAATAAAGAAGAAATATTTAGATTCCCAAGATTCAATAGAAACAGCGAAAACCACAAGAAAGTTAATATTAAATCAAGTTGATATTAAATCAAGTTGATATTAAATCAAGTTGATATTAAATCAAGTTGATATTAAATCAAGCTCTATTTAGTAAAGACAAAAAAATCTAAGTTCCCAATTAAATATATTTGAATAAATTTTAAATTTTACTAACAGTAGACTTAGAGAATTGAACACTCAAAAATATTTTCAAACCCCAAATAAATGGGAAAAAAATTTGACATTAAATATTAAGTAAAAATCAAGCTGCAAAAAATTGCATTTGTTTCTCTGGAGAAATTTTAAATTTAAAAAAAAAAATATCTTTTTTAAATGATTTGATTTTATGAAAATAATTAAATTTGATATTTTTAATTTAAAAAAAAAACAAAAAACTCTTTTTTAATAAAGTAAATCAAACTGAAAATTGTTCATGTCAAAATGATTAAGACAAATTGTCCAATTCTAATAACATTCAAATTATCTTATGTATAATGCTTAATTGCATGTTTTATAATTAATCTATTGGTACACATAAAATAATCCAACAAAATTAATACCTACATACACATACACACGTGTGTGTGTGTTAACTCTCGATGTATTTTTAGGATATATTTGTATCTTAATATTTTTTGTAGACTCACACTAATTTGAAGAAATCTTAAATTAGTTATTTAGAAATCTGAAAACTTTTTTTTCTATCAAATATCTCAATTTCTAAAATGCATTGAACTGAACAAAAAAATGATTTTCTCTGTGATATTTTCTAAAAGAATTGAATTCGTCCTAGAAGTTAGTTTATACAAATTCTAGTGACATTTATTTGATGCCATTAGTTTTATTTATTGACAAACAACTAAAGAATATCTAATATTGATTGACATAGTGGCTTATAATGCTTACAGAATCTGAGCAGTCTATCTCCAAAGAGTAAATATAAACTTGCAGCTTCAAGATAGCTGCCATGTTTGGCATGATAGTTCTCAAGTTCAACTAATACCTGAGGAAGGCCATACAACTCGTTGGCTGAAATGTTGTAAGGTTGACAATATGTGTTTAAAAAAACCGATTATTTTTTAGGTTGTCTCCCCTTGCTCATCCAGCTGTTGCATGGCAGCGACAAGGACTCCAGTTTGTTGGGCAACACTCGAGGTAGCAAGGCCGCACGAGCCAGAGCTTCAGCTGCTCTCCACAATATTGTACACTCTCATCCTGATGATAAAAGGGGGCGACGAGAGGCAAGAGTTCTGCGACTCCTTGAACAAATTCGGGCTCACTGTGATCAATTGAGAGATTCTTCGTCAGATGAAGATGATGAAGAGAAAAAATCAAGATCAGGTTAGTTTGGGCTTTTTTCACTTTTCTAGTTAGGCATTTGTAAGGATACAGGGTTTCATGTTTATTCATTGTTTTAATTTGGATTGATTTTAAAAGGTTAAATGTTCTCTTCCAATATTTCATGTTTACTCATTAATTTGAAATGATTTGATATCAAAATGACACATAAAAACCTATTATTCTATTCAAAACTACTTACCTCTAAATCCAAAAACTGCCTCAAAAGTTTTAAAAGAAAGAAACTGTTGTTAAAAAAAATTCCTAAAAATACTTTTTGCTTCTTTAAAAAACAAACCCAAAACAAAATTCTTAGGATTAAATAAATTGTTTTACATTAAAAAAATTAAAATATTTTAAACTCAAAAATTCAATCGAGATTTAATTCAAATTTCCTGTTTGTTTATTTAAAAAAACAAAATTGCAAAAATTTCTATTTTAGATGTTTATTACTTTGTACTTGTAATTATTTATCTCTTTTTTTGTTTTCATCTAGTTTCTCGTTCTACAGATATTGATCATCATCCAGGGCCAGCAATTGCAGCACTGATGAAGTTATCATTTGATGAAGAACATCGCCATGCTATCTGTACATTGGGTAAGAACAACAATTAATCCCTTTTTTGTTTCCTTAAATTCAATTCAATTTTAGCAATGAAAAATCAAGATTCCCTGCTTAATTTTGTGATAAAAAGACCCTTAAATGTTGGAATTGATAATTTCTTAAAATACTGATTGGGTAAATCATGGCATCCTTGCATATAAAAAGAATCTTTTAAATGAAGATGAATATACCCACACGACTGACTAATATATATTAGTAGGCCATGATATACCCTAATCATTTATCAAAAAATATTACAACAAATTGTTGGTGGGGAGATTAAAGTTATTTGTTTTTCTAGTTGACCAGTGTAATTTTTTTAAGGATTATTTTTTTTTTAGACCCTATTAGTTTTCTGAATTCTGTTACTGTTGCAATCTTGTTGGGGTGTTTGCTGTTCTTACACATAAATACAAAATAAATAACTTTAGCTTAAAGAAACAACAACATTACTTACAGTTTAGATTTTAAAAAAAAGTCTGAATTCTTTTAAAACTAAAAATTTTTCTAGCTTTTGTTTTAATTCTTTTTAGTAATTTATAAATACTTTTATGTTTAAAAAAAGAATTTAAAAAAATTAAACTTAGAAAACTTAAATGTTGTAATATTTTCTTTGAAATTTTAAAATATTTTTTATGAAAATAATTATTCAAATATTTTTTAGGAAATATAATATTTTATAAGTTATTATTTACTTTAAACAATTTAAGTTGTGTTTAAAATTTATAACATTTTGAAAATTGCTGTATTTAAATTTTATTTTTTTTATTCAAACATTTTTATTTCAAATTAATTTAAAGAAAAATATCTTTGTTTACTGAATTAATTGTAAAAATATAAATAAAACTTTGACTGTGGAATTTTCACCTGATGAATCGCCTACACCGAAATGTAACAAACATTTTTTTAATGTGTAATTTTTATTCTACATAAAAACATTTTGTTAAAATTATATTTTTTTGAAATTTTTATTCTAGATATTAACATTCTAAAGAAATGCAAATTTTTTCTGTATAAGTTATGTCAGTATTAAACTTATGTACAATTGTTTAATTTTTTAATTTCTCAAGTCTGTTGTCTTTCATAACATTCTTATCAATTTTTATAAAAACAATTTTATGATGAATTGCAATAGAATATTCCATTTTATGTGTATGCATATTGTTTGTATTTTGTTTTGTTTTTTTAAATGTGTATTTCAAACTTTTAGTATGAGATTTACTTGGTTTTATGTTTGTACAATATTTTGAATTCAAGTCAATTAACTTTTCTCTCTCTCTCTCTCTCTCTCCTAGGTGGTCTTCAAGCAATTGGAGAGTTGCTTCAGGTGGATCATGAGGTCCATGCCAATACTACTGAGCAATATAACATTACAATGCGACGCTATGCTTGCATGGCACTGACTAATTTAACATTTGGAGATGGTACAAACAAAGCCTTGTTGTGCTCGATGCGAGGTGTTATGGATGCTCTGATTGCTCAGTTACACTCCACCAATGAAGACCTGTGCCAAGTTGCAGCTAGTGTGTTACGGAACTTGTCATGGCGAGCCGACCTTGCTAGCAAGAAGATGCTACGAGAGGTTGGTGCTGTGACCACATTGATGCGGGCGGCTATGCGTGTCCAAAAAGAGTCGACTCTTAAAAGTATCCTCAGTGCCCTTTGGAACTTATCTGCCCACTGCAGTGAAAATAAAGCAGATATTTGTACGGTGGAAGGAGCTGTAGAATTTCTGGTGAGCACTCTTACTTACAAGAGCCCATCAAAGACATTAGCAATCATTGAAAATGGTGGCGGTGTACTTCGAAATGTCTCAAGCCATATTGCTGTAAGAGAAGATTATCGGAAGGTCCTTCGACAACATGATTGTCTTCATATTTTGCTGAAGCATCTGAGATCTCCAAGTTTAACAATTGTCAGTAATGCATGTGGAACATTATGGAATTTATCAGCTCGGTGCCCTGAGGATCAGCGTGCCCTTTGGGAGATGGGTGCAGTCTGCATGCTCAGGAATCTGGTGCATTCCAAACATAGAATGATCTCAATGGGTAGTGCCGCTGCCCTTAAAAATTTGCTTGCAGCCAAACCGGCAACCATGAATATCGATTCAGATAAGCATATGAAATCAAATATGCCCACATTGCATGCAAGGAAACAACGGGCAATTGAAGCTGAAATTGACCAGAATCTGTCGGAGACCTGCGAAAACATGGAGAGCCCCCGAAACAGCCCAACAGAGACAAGGAAACCAGATGGAGAAAACTCTCGTTATATCTACTCTTCAGATGGGTTTTTATTATCTGATATGGATAGTCGTAGATCTTTAATGAGGGCACACATGTTTATGAGAACAGGCAGTGGTGATGGTGCTATGCTTTTTGATAATAGAATGCGATCGCCCCATCGAGTCACTCGATCGGGAAGCCAAGACAGTGTGGGTAGTGTTCATTCAGATATTTCTCATGACCGAGCTCGTGTACAACATATGCTAGCTAAAAGCTCCAAATTATTATATGAACGCCAGGGTGGAGTTGTTGAAAAAAGAAGGGATTCTAGCTTAACTAGATTCAACTCTGAAAACAATGGCAATACAATTGAAAATCTAAGACACCCTCAACAACACATGTTAGAAAGTGAAGAAGACAGTCGTGATGAGACCATAAATTATAGTAGCAAATACATTGACCATGGAATCCAAAACTGTATGGATTCAGCAAAACCAAACCCCTGCCAAAATGTGAAAATGACCAATTATAATTCTGTTCCAACAAATTATTCAAGCCAGCAACATAAATATATGTATATGGTTCCTAGTCAATATCAACCTATGGGTTATCCTGAGCGGCAGATCTATGATGAAAGAATGGTTAACTCTGTCAATTCTAAGAACAACTCAGAACCTTTAATCCCCACTTATGGAGTGTATGCAGAAACTGACCTTGATAATATTGATCAACCAACAGATTATGGCAAACGTTATGCTGAATGCACTGATGGTCCATGTGCAGATAGGAGCATGAATTATGCATCAAGCTACAATGATCCAGACCCTAATTGTGCTGATTGCCGACTTGAAGAAGCTCGTCGAACAAATGAACGCGTGGAGCAAACGGTTCACACTGTTCATGATGATTCTTTAAAAACGTTCTGTACCGAAGGAACTCCTTTGAATTATTTATCAACTGCAACATCATTGACGGATTTGAGTGGGAAACACGAGAAAGGAGACTTGAAAAAAGATCTTTTGGAATCGTGTGCGGAAGATGAAACCAAGAATTATACACTTGAATATTCTAAAGAAACAAGCAAAAGTTTAAAGAAATCTGCTTCTAAAAATGCTCATGCTGCTGATGATGCTATTAACAAGAACAACAATAACAATAATAATAGTAATAATAACAACAACAACAGTGCTATTAATATTGATAAAAAAGCTAAGCGAGCGTGCCATTCGGTGGCACCAAGTGCCATCCCAACATTTAGATCGGCACCAATCCAATGTATGAAAGATTTTGTATCATCGAAGCCTTCAAATGAAGGTAATCCGATTCAAGTGGAAATTCTTGACGATCCGTGTGAAGGCCCACCTGACCAAGTGAAAACCTATTGTGAAGAAGGAACACCTGTCAGTTTCTCAAGGGTCAGTTCAATCAGCAGCCTGCACAGTAGTGATGCAAATGACCATGATCTCGCGCAATCCCGACCAAATGTTTTACAGAGTATCAAAGAGAACGAATGTAGTTCTGAAGAAAATTCTAAAATAGGAATTGTTGAAAACATAGTCCCTGGAATAAATGATATCGAAGCGGGGAGTATTTTGCCTGAAGTAGAATTGGAAGACGATTCCAAAAAGACTTCAAATGGCATGGTGGTTCTACCAGAAACTGGTTCACCCAGTGATCGTGAACATAAAACTGTGACCTTTGATGATAATCACATGGTTGAAGAGACACCCTTAATGTTCTCTAGGTGTAGTTCTCTTGGCTCACTGAGTAGTTTTGAGGCACACTCTGTGCATAGTTCAGTTGTTAGTGAATATAGTCGTAGAGCCAGTGAGGTGGTATCTCCAAGTGAGTTGCCTGACTCCCCAAGTGAAACTTTCCCACCAAGCCCCACAAGGAAAAGAGCTGCTAAGTCATCAACTGTTGGGGAGCAAGATGACATAGAAGAGCACACTGATGAGATGAAAGATTTCACTGTCGAGGCTCCGGAAGGAGCTAAAATTGTACCCCCAGTGGAAGGTGTGTCCACGGAAAAGATTATGATTGTTGACCCACTGAAGGTGGAGATTATTTCTGATATTGGAAAAATAGATTCACCTGTTGTTTATAATATGGAAGGTACTCCTCCGAACTTTTCAGAAACAACTAGCTTGAGTGCGCTCACTTTCAGCGATGAAGACTCACTGGCAATTGGCAAAAAGTCTCATCGCAAACAAACGATTGGAGAAGCCAAATTAGATAAATTGTCTGAAAAAGATGACAAAGAAAACTCGTCCATGTCAGAAGTATCAGAAGGGGAAGAAGATATTTTGGCCCAATGTATTAGTTCAGCAATGCCGAGTAACTCGAGCAAGAAGATACGCCGTAGTACATCAGACAACGCTCTTAAAAAGAAATCCGATTCATGGAAGAATGAGAATCTTGTTAATCCTCGATCGAAATTTCTAGGCAAGGCTTCTCTTAGCCTCGACAAAACCAATCTAGGTTCATTGAGGTTGAAGAGCTGTTTGCAAAGCGCGTCGTCACTTCCGAAAGATGATGATGAATTGCTAAATTCTGATGCAGTCAAATCTTATGCAACTGAGGGCACCCCGTTGAATTTCTCTCGCACGACATCCCTGAGTGACTTAAGCATTCTGATTCATGAGAATGCTTCCCCCAAAAATTTAGGGATCAAAGATGCTGAGGAATCTGACAACAGTTCTGTTTGTGATGAGAATGATAAGCTTCTGTCCGAAATAATCCAATCTGCTAAGCCAAAAGGTAAAGTCTGTCGAAAAGCAATTAATTCTATGGATCAAACTGCTGGGGGCAGTTCAAATAGTCAGGAGAAATTCCCTTTCCAAATTCTATCTTTAAAAGAAAAGATATACGCAGGAGCAAGTATTGATTCTGTGAAAACATATGCTGTGGAAGGTACACCCATTAATTTCTCTAATGCTACCTCTCTCAGTGACTTAACCATAGATTCCATTGGGAGTTCAGAGGCTGGCCTTGTTCTCAAGGATAATAACACCAAACTAAAGACAGAGCAGCCAAATGACACAATTCCCAACGGAGAGTCTTCGATCTTCCCATTAAACTGTTTAACAGATTCCCCCAAACATTACATGATGGAAGGCACACCAATTACATTCTCTCGCAATGACTCTCTGAGTTCACTCAGTTGTGACGATGCTGACGATATGTCACTTGGTCACCAGGCAGCTGGTAGCAAATTAGGAAAGACTGGATCCACACCACAATCTCTCAACTCCAGATGGAAGCTTAGCCCTAAAAATGGGTCCAAACTAGCTGACAATAAATCAGAGTTCAATCGGCAAGTTGTGGGACAGTCACAAGAAGAAGAAGAAGAAGAGGTCAAAGCTGGAATGATGGATCCAGAGGGTTACCTCAGTGATGAAGTTCCAAAGGTGTTTGCTGTTGAAGACAATCTTGTACCATTTGGTAGAAACTCTTCTTCTTCTTCAGGCAGACTTAAGAGTAAGCCTCATAATGAAGAGCATTCTTCTCCAAACAAGATGTCTGCCATGAAAGGGTCTTCTTGTCAAGAGGCTGGTATTCATGATCAGAAGTTCTCATTCAAAGTTGAAGGTACTCCTTTGTGTTTCTCCAGGAACAGTTCTCTCAGTTCACTCAGTATTGAATCTGTGTCCAATGATTTTTCTGTGACTGAAGAAGCTTTGCTTGAGGCCTGCATCAGTTCAGCCATGCCTAAAGGAGGAGGAGGAGACAAGATAAAACTGACAACAGACAAAAGTTCTTCAAAGTTAACCCCTTCCAAATTGCCCAAATTTAACTCTACTGCTGGGATGATACCGACTTTAGATTCAACCGAGAATGAAAAGAAGTCTTCAATGTTTCCTAGAAATGAATCTTCGATGTCTCGTTCATCAGAAGATTACAACTTAAAGCAACATACACAGACTTCTTCTTCTTCTCCTCCTCCTCCTTCTTCTCTTGGACCGCACTCACCATCGGGAAGACAAAGCCTGGACATCATTGGCATTGCTAATCAATATTCTAATGTTGATAACTTGCAAAATGATGCTCTGCACAAATCGGCCAAATCCTGCAGTGATTTCTCGACAAACTCTGTTGTTGAAGCTCGTCAAAGGTTTGGCTGGTGCCGTTCTAAATCGCAGGACAGTGACGGATTTCTCAAACACAAAAAGGACTACTCTAACCATGAGATTGCTAATGGCAGCTCGTCTCTTTCCAACAGGCCGTTCCTTGACCTAATGGAGACGGCTATGCACAACAACACTATGTCTTCAAAAGACAATCGTTTAGTGGAAGAGAAACAAAAGTCCACTGAAGTAATTAATCGTTTGCCTCATTCAAGTGATGCTGATTCAAATGGAAGTATTGAAAAAGTCGATAGTGAAAAGTCTGAAGCTGCTGCTGATGAGGATCAGGATGATAGTCAGTATGTAAGACAGAAGAGTGTTGTCACTAAAAATGATAGCATGAATATTTTGATTCCTGAAGCTATCATTTCGGATGCTTTGATGATATCTGATGATTTGAATGCAATTGTCAAATTGCAAGAGGAGGAAGAGGAGAAGATCAGGATGAAGACTGATGAAGACAGAAGCTCTTTTGAACACGAAATCTCTCCTGAAGAGGAACGAGCTCTTGAAGAGAATGCAAGTCTAGTTGTTTGTGAACTGATCACCAAAAGAGAGTTTTCAAGCAGTACTTTTGATGAAGATTCATTAATTGAAAATGAAACTATTTCCTTAGTTTCAAACGATTACACGTCAGATACTGCCTCTGAAGTGTCCATTACTTGGTCTAAAAATTCTGAAGACTTAAGTGAGTATTCTAGTTCGACAATTTCCCAGTCAGATACAAGCAGTAGAAGAGCACGCATTATCAAGCCTACTGTAGATCAAATAGAACCACAGGTAAAACAGGAGCCCGAAGGCCCCAAATCGGTACGGGGCAGGCGAAAACCATTATACAGTCGCAAGAATACAAATGCGCCAGCCAAAACGACTCCAGCCAAATCAGAAAGTCCAAAAGCAGTAAGGCCTTTGCCAAATGCCCGCCAACAAAGTGGAACAAACAAAACTAATGCCAATAGCCCAAAGAAAACAAGTGCAAAAAATTCCTCATCTACTGATATTCCTGTTAATAAAGTTAACCCTCGAACCTCAAATGTACGTCGATCTTCTGGCAATGGGTCTCGGAGCATGTCTCCAGGTGGACCACTTCGATCTCTAAACAACAACAACAAACAATCAGTAGGATCGAAACTACCTGTTGTTAACAGTGATCAATCATCCCATGATGCCAGTACGGGCCATTCTAGTCAGGTTGAGAGACCAAAACCCCCTATAAAGCAGGGAACGTTCACAAAAGAAACCCCAACAGCCAATGGAGCCAGTGACAAAGATAAAGAGGATCAAACTAATCAAGTAGATGCTAATCCTCCTGTTGTAAAAATGCGAGAGAAGAAAACCTCATCAAGCAGTCCAAGAAGTTCAGGTGGTTCGACAGGAGGTAGTCAGAGAAACTCTGATACTACACCCCCAGAATCTTGGACAAAAGCCCTGGGTTCGTTTAATTTTATTGTTGACACGTCCCATGAACAAGGCTATCATGCACCGTTTGAACAGATCCAAATGCAGAGAAATTCTTCTCGTGATCCTCTTGTTTCACATCAAACAAATATTAATTCTTCAAAAAGTCCTGTTACAAAAGCAACAACAGCACCCAAAAGTAGCAAGAGTAGCACATCAAGCAAATCTGGGATCAGTAGTTTAAAAAGAAGTACCCTGTCCAGTGTTTCAAAGACAAGTAGTAGCAACCTGGACAAAAGCAGTAGTAACTCAACTGGAAATCTTAAAAAGACCAACAGCAAAGCAAACCTGAAGAAATCAGATAGCAATGCTAGCTTAAAGAAGTCCAATGATAGTTCTCGACCCTCGACCCCAACGGGTAAGAAAACCCCTTCAAGTTTAGGATTAGCACGCAACTCAAATTCTCCAAGTGGCTTGAAACGATCAGACACATCCAATAGTTCAAAGAGTGCTTCACAGTCGTCAACACCAGTCGAGACTAACAAATCTTCCAGCGTTGGAAAGAAGCCTGTCACTAGTAAAATTGCCAGTCTTTGGAAACGGAGCGAGTCACAGGATTCTGGAACACCGCCGGAAATGAAGCCGACTAAGCCTCCTCGACAACAACGATCTCATTCAACTGGAGGGGGGCAACGTAGTCGATTAATTCCACCTCGGATCAACAACAACAATAACAATAATAATAATAATAATAAAAAATCAGCAGCTGCAACCCCGATTTCGTATGGTTTGAGCCGAACTCACACTTATGATAAGCTAAGTTCTTTTAGTGATAATTCCAATATTGTTCCTGGAAAATCTGGTGGTAAATCGCTTGCAGCATCGAAAATGATTAACCGTGAGGAAAGCTTAAAAGATTTGATGCCAGCATCGAAAAATAAAAATGAAGAGAAAGATTCCATGATGTCAAAAACGAATTCTGGAACGTGGAAAACCCAGAAATCCCGTTCTGAAGCGCGTAGCCTGCCTGATGCTGACCAAACATGCCGTGCCCAAGAGATATTGGCTGGCAAAGTTGCTGTAACACCCCCAGGCACGTGGAAGAATAGCACTGCTTGGGACAATGACGAGCAGTTGATGAGTCCCCCGAGTGCGAATAATGAAGAGATTTGGGTGAAGAGGAAAGAAGAAGATAAAATGCAGAACGAAGATGAGAATAGAAAGCTATTAAAAATCAGTCATATTGATCCCAATGATAATAGTGACCCCAAAAATGTTGGACAACAATTCAAGCCAACAACAATGGAGCCTTCTCCAAACCAAACTGCTCACTCAAAAGAAACTGTGATAGATTCTCTTCATCCTCCTCCTCCTTCGGAAACAAAGGTTTGGAAATCGGAAATGATTTCTCCACGGAGTGAACTGAAGCGAACAATTTGCTCCGACATCCGAACAAGCGCGCAGTGTTCCATATCGGCAGCGATTGTCTCCCCTTTCAACTATACTCCCAGCGCCAAATCCCAAAACAACCAAACGTTACAAAAAAATAACCTGAATGCTGCAGATCAAAACAACAAGATTCTTCCAAAGTCTGTCTCGAATGGGGGCAAGCGCTCATCTATTCCTTCTCCTTCCAAGCATCTCACCAAAACTGAAATGCTGCTTGCTAGGCGCCGGCAAAACTACATGACAAAAATGGAAGATCCGACTGCAGATGGTGGAGGGGGTGAAGATGAGACAAGGCGTTCATGTCGGGTCACAACTGTATAATATCTTGGGCCAGTTGGGCTTTTTTAAAAAAGAAAATATCAAGCCTCAATGATTATAATTTAATAATAATTTAAGAACTTAAAAATTTACTTTTCATATTTTTTTTTAAAGAATAAAATGTTTTGATGAAAAGGAATTTTTAAGAATTACACCCCCACCCAAAAAAAAAAAAAAAAAAACACAAAATGTTATCAGTATTTTCAAAATGTAAAAATATACTTGTTAAATAAAACCCCTTAAATGATGAGGATTTTCTCTAATGAAAATACTCTTCTATTATACATGTCACTTGAAAAAAAATAAAGTTTAAAGGGAGGTAAGTTTTACAATTACAAAAACAATCCATGTATTCAATTGTTAAATCACACAAACTGTTTATTTATTAAAGTAATTTATGCCATTCTGCACTTTTGCTGTTTGGTTTCAGTTGTGAAAATGAAAACAATTAAACCTTTTTTTTTCTTCTTGTTTTTCAATTTGAAAGTCATTTTCAAATGAAAGTTTTTTTTTTTTGTATTTTGATCAAAATTCAAAGGAATTTAAAATTCATTCAAGCAATGCATAAAAACAGATGCATTTTCATCAAAATCTTAACACAATTTTAAGGGCTTTTTTTTTTAATTCTTATTTTTGATCATCTTTTGATAGAAATAAATTCTCTAAAATAGATGAACTTTTCTAGATTCTTTTATAGTTAATCTAGAATACTTGTGGATGCTATTAAAATGCTTTGCAGACCTTTGTTTAAGACATGTATGTATAGTTATGTATACACACAGACATATTCCCTTTTTTAGAAATCAGTCTCATAGATTCATTATAAAACAAACAAGAATGTTTATTTATTGAAGTTTTTCATCCAAATTGAAAGCCTTTTCTGATTCAAGAACAAATCCTCAAAAATGATTATCTTTTTAATTACTGACAACACATTTTACATTTCATTAAAATATTTTTTATTTTAAATTATTATTAAATAAATCATTTCATTTCAAATCATTTTATCATTTAAAAGATTACATAATTAATAACCTGAACAATTTTTATGAATTTATTCAAATGAACTCCAAACTGTTTATTTAATAATTCTAACATTAAATATTATGAAAGCTTTTCATTTCTTCATAGATATTCACATCAATATTTCTAAGATTATCAATTGATCGGATTTTACTGATTTAAAAAAAAAAAATTTCTTCAGAATAATATCTTAAAAACTCAGAAATAAGTCTTTGTTGTCTATAAGATAGTTGGCCGGTCTATTAAGTTCTATTTGAAGACAGTAGCAATTATTATTATTAGAAAAATTAATGTAAACGGAATAAACCAATTTGTAATTTGAGATTATTGATTGATCCTTTATAGAAGTATTGTTAATTAGTCATTTGAATTTGATTTTGTGCTTTTAATTTGCTATTATATAAATTTTCATTATATTTTATATTGAATCAAATCTACAAATTAAAAAGATGTATATATTTGTAATATTCTTTATATATATGTATATATATATATATTTTGGACGATGTATGTATATATATATATATATATATATATATATATATAAATTTGATTAATTTTCAATAATTTAATTTTTTCCTTTAAAATAAATGAATATTGATAAAAATCCATTTGTCAGTTCTGCATGTTTTGCCATAGCAACCAACCTGGAAAAACCTTTTAAAGTATATTTATTTTTTTATAATATTAATAGATATTATATTTACTTGGTTAACAGCACCAATCAAGTTTGACACAAGGCTATTTTTAAGATATTATCACATGGACAAATACTGTGAATAAAAATCAATTTTTTTTAAAGAGAATTTAAATTCTAGTCATAAATGGGAATTTAATGGGATTTGTTTTTTTTAATTTCTTTTAATAAAAGTATTAGAAAACAAATGTACATTCTGACAAAATTTAATGATATTTGTAAAATAAGTTTTAATAAAGAAAGCTATTTTAAATCATTAACAAATGATTATCATTTTTATAATTAATGTCAGCTTTTTTGGATTATTTTTTTCTCAACATTTTTTAAAAAATAATTTTACTTCAGATCAGAAGATATGGAATATTATGTAAAAATAAATTATTTCATGGATTTTTTTTAATACAAAATTGAATTGACTTCACTTTTGACAAAATAATTACTGGTTAAGAATATTTTGGATAAAATTTTTTAAAAATCCTAGAAAAATTAAATTTTCATCAAACCATAATATTAAATAATCTAAACATCTGCATAACAAAAATGGATTTAATTTAATTAAATTTTTTCATCCAAATTTTATTTATTATTATTTTGAGATTATCTGTTTTGTATATGATATGTCTCAAATTATTGTTGTATTTATAAATAATCAAGTTACAACGCATTATTTTATCTGGATTTGTTGCTGTGATTTTGATTTATCTTAGCAAATCTATATTGTGATTGAAATTTCACATTTGTAACAGAATGATTGTTAAAAATCTGTTAGAAATGATTCCACTTGATTTTAATTGATTTAACTGAAAAGTCATTTAACCATGAGTGAATTTGATTTCAATAGAAATTGTTTTAAAATGAAAACAAAAAGAAATATTAACTTTTTTTATTTTAAAAACTTTCTAAGATTATCAAGAAAAAACAATTTTTTGGTTTTTGAGACAAATTTCAATTCCAAAAAAAAAAAAAAAATCCATAATTTTATCTAAAATTCAAGTCACAAACTTAGATTTTTGGTTTCCTTGTCTTAATATGAAATCTTATAAATGTTAAAAAATTAATCTCAAATCAAATGAATATAAAACACTACAGCAGTTGTAGCCATGACTAAAAATAGCAAATACAGATTTCTTCCTAACAATTTTCCTTGTGAAAAAACATTTGAAATTCATTAAATTTTAAAAAAAAAATTATGTCAATTCTCAACATAAACAGGGTTTTAATTTTTACTCATTTTATATCATTTTTACTGCCAAAAAAAAAAAAGAAAAATCAAATTAAAGAATGATTTATTATTTTCTGAACTAATTATTTTTAGAAAATTTCTTCTAAGGTTTTTTTTTTGTTTTTAAATCTGGATTACTTTCCAATTAAAAACCAAATTAGGGCTGGACTGTCTATTGATTAACATTATTTGAGGATTTGATTCACAAATCATAAAGCTATTAAAGAATTTTCTAATTCTTCTTTTGTACACACATTTTTTTTTAATATTTAGTATAATTTACTTTTTAATTTTTAGGTTTTTCATTTAAGTTTCATAAAAAAAAAATAATAAAAATCATAAAACAGAAATAATTTAAAGAGTTTTAAAAAAATCTTAAATTAAAAAAAACAAAAAACAGAACTGAATATTTGTAAGATCTCACTTTCCCTTTTATTCTGCATTTTCTGTAAATTATATATATATATATATATATA
>JAUZSX010000050.1:784834-795048 GCA_034780655.1 Idiosepius hallami
AGGCCGATGATTGCATAAGCGAGAAACTGGCAGTTGCCGACTCCCGTTGACTCCGTGTCTATGTGTGAAGGGTTTAGAAAGAGAATTGTGAAGTGTCAGTAAAGATATCAGATTGGTCCTTATCACGACTATCATTAAAATCTACCCCAGTAAATGGCACAGCCCCACCACTGTCATCCGCAAGGGTGGTTGCATCCATAAAGTGTAACCGTTGATGTCGCAGCCTGTTACTGTTTTGAGTAAAAGATTTATCACAAAAGTCACACTGGTAGGGTGTTTCACCTGTGTGAGTTCGCATGTGAACATCTAGGTGAGCTGATTGCTTGAAACTACAATCGTAGTACTTGCACCTAAACGGAGCCTCCCCTGTATGGACACGACGATGAACAAACAATGATGAGAGACTTTTTAACTGTTTATGGCAAAACTTACATTCATAGAACTGTCCTGATGAATCTAATTTCTTAGAGGTCATCACATGTGTTACTTCCAGTTTCCATATCATTCAAATTTGCCATGGATGTAGATTCAGGGTAAGTGTCACTGAAACCAGATGTATAGTGATTGGTCGATGCCGTTGCTCGTTCATACATCTCTTGTTCTTCTTTTAAAGTTGTTAAATAAGATCCAATAGGTTGGAAACCTGGTCCTTCTCCAACATTGTCTGGATGGGTCATCAGGTGCTCCTTTAAGTCCTCTTCAGTAGGGAAATCAATTGAACACGTGTGGCAATGTAAATTATCTTCCAAAGACGCTATATCGCCAGGCTGCTCCTCCCCCTCGGCGTTCATCAAATGCGTACGCTCGTGCCTGTTCCTGTTGCTTTTCTGAGTAAAACATTTCTCACAGAAGCGACAGTGAAATGGCGTCTCGCCAGTATGCGTTCGCAAGTGCACTTCAAGATGAGCGTTCTGCTTAAAACAGCGCTCACAGAATTTGCACTTGAACGGCATTTCCCCAGTGTGCACTCGTCGATGGATGAGCATGGTCGAGTGGTTTTTAAAAGACTTTTCACAATAGTCACAATTATAAAAAGATACATTTGCAGGATAATCCCCAGGATAATCCCCAGGATAATCCTCAGATTGGCCAAGATCAGAAGATCCCACATCGTCATTATTGTATTCCGCAGATTCCAGACTCTCGGAGTTTTGGGATCCGTATCTGTTCATTGGCTCTTTGACGTTGGCCATATTTTTGGAACATACATGATTGGTGAATTCAGTTGTGGAGTAAAATTCATTCTGGCATATTTCACACAAGTAACACACCTCTCGGATCTGATCAACTGGGACAATTTTGGAACTCTTTTTTGATCCCTTATTCTGCTGGTAAGGATTTTCAGAAATGTGCATGAATATATGGTCAGTGTATTCTGTCTTGTCTGTGAATTTCTGCCGGCAAACTTCACAATTAAATATCCCTTGGTCGCTACCGGCCAATGCTGCACTCTGACCATTTCTTTCCGTTAATGGTGACATATTTTCTTCTTTCCAGCCTTGCTCGTGTGTTTGTCGATGTTTCTCATATCGAATTCGACTGCTGTATTCCTTTCCACAAATATTGCATGTGTAGGGCAGGTTTTGGCTATCAGCACTAATGTCCGTGTCCCCGGCATGACTCGACCATTCATCAGCGGCCGTCATTGTACAATGATGCATGTCAAGGTCAGCTGCATTAGCAAAATAACCATCGCACAATTCACACCTGTATTCGGGGACTGATCCTGTAGTGGACAAGTCTTTTCCAGACATCTCATGCACCTGTTCATGACGATTACGGTTGCTCTTTTGAGTGAAGGATTTTTGACAATATTTACATTCGTATGGTTTTTCTCCAGTGTGTACCCTCAGGTGGGTGTCTAGGTGTGCTACCTGCTTAAAGCTTTTCGAGCAATACTTGCATTGGTATGGTGTTTCGCCTGTATGGATTCGTCGATGATTAAGCAGAGCAGATTGGCTACGAAATGTACGAGAGCAGAAATCACATGAGAAGTTTCCGTATTTTAATTCAGAATCATCTCTTTTCTCAGACGATGCTTCGTCTATGTCATCAAGATGATTTTCATCGCATGAACTTTCACCTTGTTCTTTAGTCGTTCCAATTTGCTGAAAATGGCCAAAATCTTTATGTGGATTCTTTTCCTCCTTAATCCATTTATTTGATTTCAGATATTCAGATGTTGCGGCCTTCGATGAATCATTGGATGATTTTTCAAATCCCTCCCTCTCTAGTGACTCCGATGACTCCAAAGACTCTTTGTCGGGAACAGATATCTTATTTTCAGACGACTGCCGACCGTTATCCTGTAACGGTAACAAAGGCTGAAGGTCGTCATTGTACGAATTATCAACGCAGACGTGATTATCGAACATATGCTTGGTATCAAATTCCTGATTGCAGAGTTCACATTTAAAGTCACATGTTTCAATTGCATCAGAACTAAGG
This sequence comes from Idiosepius hallami, assembly GCA_034780655.1. NCBI lineage: Eukaryota > Metazoa > Mollusca > Cephalopoda > Idiosepiidae > Idiosepius > Idiosepius hallami. The sequence goes on from JAUZSX010000050.1 coordinate 787,283, forward strand.
GCAGCAACTCCGTTTTCTCCCGATGTCACATTTGTAAAGTGTGTTTTTTGGTGACGGAGCCTATTGCAATTTTGGGTAAAGCGTTTGTCACAGAATGCACATTGAAATGGCATCTCACCTGTGTGTATTCGCATATGCACATCTAAGTGAGCATTTTGTTTGAAACTTTTCTGGCAGTATTGGCACTGAAATGGGGACTCACCCGTATGGACACGCCTGTGTACAGCCAATGCGCTACCATTAGTGAAAGTTTTGTCACAATACTCGCAAGTAAAAGAAACATTCTCTGGGTTTTGGCCAGGATCATTAACATGGTTAGCTGAGTCTTGGTGACGGCTCAATTCCTCAACGCTGCTAAAAATAAGGCTGCACACACTGCAATTAAAACTTGCTTCTGGTGTTTCAGTCTGAGAAGAAGGTTTTTTGCTGCAGCTGTTCCTTAGCCTGTTGCTGAGACTCCTTGTTCGGGGTCGACTGCTAGGGTTTAATTTCTCATCAAGTGTTATGTCATCATCTATTTCTATTTTGACAGTTTCGGGTGATGGATTGCGCTCGATCTTGAAATAGGAACGTGAACCCTTGGGACGGCCTCGTTTTCGTTTGGTCTTTTGTTCTGTCATCATCTCAGCTTCTCCACTAGTTGTGCCGCTCTTGTCATTATCTTCGATACTCTGATCAATCTGACCGAGATCATTATCACCTTGGTCATCATCATCATCATCATCATTTTCAGTTGGATTTGGAATCTCACTTTCCAATTCATAATCCTGGCCTTCGACAAACCGTTCCGAAGACTGAGCTTGGATATTTGGCTCTTCTTGTTCGAGCATTTCAAAGTCTGCAGCAGCCAAACTAACAGCATCCATAAAATGGGTACGCTGGTGTCGATTTCGGTTTCCTGCCTGCGTGAAGCATTTGTCACAGAACTCGCATTTATACGGTGCCTCGTCTGTATGAGTACGTAGATGGACCTCCAGATGAGAGTTCTGCTTGAAACGTCGCTGACAGAAATGGCATTGAAACGGGGCCTCCCCAGTATGAACTCTACGATGGACTGAAAGTGACGAGAAACTCTTAAAGACCTTTTGACAAAATTCGCATTGGTGAACATTTGTCATTCCATGAGTTTCATCAAGATAGACAGCCTCGTTTTCTGTATTATTGAGTAATGGAAATTTACTTGAAGCTCCTGGAGAGACTATATTGGCTGCCTCGCACTGGGGTTCATGATCACACAAATCTTCTTGGTTTAGAAATTCAATCTTACAATGTCTGCAAGCATATGGTAATTGCAAAGCCAAGCTTTCAACTGGAGCCATGTCAGATTGGATTGAATAGTCAGAAGCTTTATTTTCTAATTGTGGATTATCATGAAAAGATTCTAGACAAGAATCTTGACAACAATCATAAGTTTGTAATTGATCTTTAGAATCCAAAGTGGATTTCTCATCATAATTTCCTCTTCCCATTTTTGGACCATTATCACAACTGCTTCTCTTTTGATGATGGCTATTATGATGACGAGGTTCTGAGTATTGACAGAGGTCAGGTTTAACACTGGAGTCCTTACAACATATATCACAATTCGATACAGAATCAGGTGTACCAGGACACTTTGCTTGATGGGGGTCAGGAATATGCGTCTTCTCCTGACATTGGGCTTCACAAGTTTGACAATGACTGTCCAAAGATTCTACGTCCATTGCCATTGAGTTCCTATGGCCGGACGCATCTCCATGGTGGATTTTCTCGTGTCGTAGCATGTTGTTCTTCTGGGTGAAACGCTTATCACAATAGTGACATTTAAACGGCATTTCACCTGTGTGAACTCGCATATGCACTTCTAAATGGGCCGTTTGTTTAAATGCGCGATGGCAGAAATCACACTTGAAAGGTGCCTCTCCGGTGTGAACCCTCATGTGAGTAGTCAATGCCGACGTACTACTGAAGATTTTGCAACACAACTCACACGGGTTGCCATTTATTTTGTGGTTCATGTTTCCATAACTACCATCTTCCTTATCAATACCAACTGTGCAGGGATCTGAATATTTGCCAGTGACAGCTGCATTATGGTGTGGAGAGTAGGGTTTATTCTTGTGAACCAGCCGATGCTGGCAGAGTTCTTCCTCCTTATAAAACTTTTGGAAGCAGATTTCACACTGATAAGAGTCGCCTCGATAACCCGAATATTTCTTGGTATCTCTGTAGCTGGTCGAGAGGGGGGGTGCGAGCCGATGCGATTCGTTCTTTTTGACATTATGTCTTTGCCGTTCATTCAAGCCCATGCAGTTTTCGTCGCACTGGTTACAACCATATGAAACATCGTTGACAGGCCTATCATCATCATGGTTAAAATCATCATCATCATCATCAATCTCAACATAGTTTTTAACTGATGTTCGTCTGCGTCCTCTTCGAGGAGTGGTAACGTTCTGATTGACAGAATCTTCGTATTTTTGTGGAATGTCATGACGGCTACGGTGGTCCATAAATTGCTCTTGGTTTCTGAATTCAGATGGGCCAACGTCACACCTGTAGGATGCTTCCCTGTTGTGCATATCCACCTGTCCTTGCATGCCAACTGTATTGTCCAAGTGCTTTTGCTGATGATGATTAGGATTACTGTTTTGCATAAATTGCTTGTCGCAGAGATCACACTCGAATGACGTCTCACCTGCATGAGAATGCATATGCACATCGTGATGAGCATCCTGCTTGAAGCATTTATTGCAGTAATCACACTGATATGGATCTTCTTCAGTGTGGACTTTCTGATGAACCAACAGTGCTGACATACTGCGAAAACTCCTCTGGCAGAAATGACATACATGTGGACCTGAACCTGACATCTCATCACCCCCCTTATTTGAAGTTGAACCTAAATCTCCATGATGTGGCAAGGTCTGATGATGCCCATGCTTTTTCGAAGTGTTACAGTAATTGTTACCCATTTCACAATATGAATTATCTTCAGGTCGCATATAGTTGGTTTCACTTCTCCCATGAAACGAGGGGTTGGGTCGTGAAACTGATCCTGCCATCCGTGAACCGTCATTGTCTTGGTATCCACTACTTTGATGGGAATAGTTTCGTTCTGAACGATATCGTTTAGCTTCTGGTTGGTAGTTATAAGAATCGACATCGACTGGATATTGAGAACTACTGCCTTCTGGACCATTCCTAAGGGTGTCTCCCTGTTGATAGGAACTTTGGGAATGCTGAGAGCTTTGATGATGTCGTAAATCAGAAATGTTTGAATAATAACAGCCACAAAGATCGCATTTATAAACACCGCTCTCTCCTCCGTCTTGACCCCTCGATGGATGAGGATTATTATCCATGTTATCATACTTCCTCCTATTCTGCTGCCTGTGGAAATTAGAATCTTCAGAGAAACAAGGTATGTCGTGACAGCTACGATGGTCAGTGAAATCATCATGGTTCGAGAAGACGGAACTGCAAATGTCACACTTGTAAGGATCAGAAGACTGATCGACATTTTCCATGGGGAAATCCATGTTGGAATTCTGCAGGCTAACGGCATCGACCAAATGCGTCCGTTGATGTCGATCACGGTTGCTTTTCTGAGAGAAACGTTTGTCACAAAATTCGCACTTGTATGGAGTCTCACCAGTGTGAGTGCGCATGTGCACTTCCAAATGTGCATTTTGCTTAAAGCCACGGTGACAAAAGCTGCACTCAAATGGTGTCTCACCCGTGTGTACTCGTCGATGGATCATCAGTGATGACACGCTCTTGAAGTTCTTTTGGCAAAATTCACAATTCATATTAACAACTGGTTCTCGATTCAATCCGTATCCACCATATTGCTCTTGACAATTCAACGATCCTTCATTCTCACCACTGACATTTGTACTGCTGCTATTTTCTATGTTGCTGTTACGTATATCGTAATAATTATTATTATTTTGCGGAGGCATATAATTATTACCATCTCCAGTGTGTCCGCTATTGCTAATTTCTGACGATGTTCCAAGCGGAGGCATGTTTACATAATCTGTAGTTCTTCTTTGGTTAGATCTCATAGTATTATAATCGTCATGGGTCGGTTGCGGCCCAAACTGCATGTTATCAGAATTACACGACGTAGGACCAGTTTTGTTATTATGTGCCACTGCTATATGATTATCCAAACTCGGTTGACATGAAAATGAGGCATTACAAATGATGCATTGGTACAAATGCGTCAAACCATGAGTTGGGGTCTTTTGATTGTCAGCGGGCATGACCCCATTATTCTCTGACAAAGACTGGTGAGACAGCATGTGATTAACAAAACTGTTTCTGTCTGAAAACGTACAACCACAAAGCTCGCACTTTAAATTGTAAGAATTTTCCTGATCATTTTCCTCGTTCACGGAGCTTGGGTTCATTGGAGCTGGACTATTAAAACCAGAACTTGTCTCGCCCATAAAGTGGCTTCTTTGGTGCCGGTTCTTGTTACTGTTCTGCGAGAACTTTTTATCGCAATAGAGGCATTGAAAAGGCATTTCTCCAGTGTGGGTCCTCAAATGAACATCCAGATGTGGGGCTTGTTTGAACCCTTTGTCGCAGAAATCACATTTGTAAGGTGTCTCTCCTGTATGAACACGACGGTGGACCAACAAGGCGGAGTTACTCCTGAACTCTTTAGGACAGTATTCACAAGTAAACACCCCCTTATGGCACTGTGTGTGTTGTAGCATATCCTGTTGACAGGATATCTCTTGACCACAAACTTCACATGGAGAAGGGTGGGATGGGTTGACATTACAACAATCAGAGTCACCTTGCCTGATGAGAGATTCTTGCATTCTTACATTGCCTCCATCGTAGTATGTCTTGTTTGCCATATTGCTTGCGGGACTGGTCGAATTTGGATCGACTATCATAGGCTTATTTGGAGTATAGTGTACCTGTGGAGCCTCTTTCACATGATAGTTCTTATCAGGTGAAATGTTAGAGTATGGTGGCCCGTATGGACTGGTGTTCATCTGGGCTTGGGTAGAGTTCATATTGATTGTGTTGTTCATGGAAGGGTTACCCGATAAAGAATGATGAGTGTTGCGGTGAGTGTGAAGGTCATCTTTGCTAAAGAATTGCTTGTGGCAAATATTGCAGGAAGCAAATTCAGAATCAATATAGATGTTGGGCTGCTGGATGCAATTCTTGGCACTATTAATGGTCGTTTCCATAGGAACTGAAGATGATAATGAAGTGGAAGAAGAAGCAGGAGGAGGAGGAGGGGGCGGTAACGTTCCAGACATATTATCCGCATTGTCATTAACCAGGTGGAGCCGCTCGTGCCTGTTTTTGTTACCTTTCTGCGAGAAGCTTTTGTCACAATACTGGCATTTGTAGGGCATCTCGTGCGTGTGTACCCGTAGGTGAGTCTCAAGGTGTGCCCTCTGTTTAAACTTATGGTTACACACATAACAGTCGAAAGACGTTTCCTTGTTGTGTGTTTGCATGTGTTGACTTAAGGCGGAGTTATTGCTGTACACCTTTTGACATATGCTGCACGTGTATGTGAACTGCATGGATCCTGATGATGGATTAGGCTGGGAATAATTCGTACCTACTGATGGTGGTGGTGGTGGTGGGGGTTGCTGTGTGATGGAAGGGTTGTCATAGGAATTCATCAAATGCCGAGGCACTTCTGAAGACATGTTGCCAATTGTTGGTGCTGTTGGCGTATTATTCAGGCAGTTTTCGTTAAGGGGCTTGCTCGGCAACATAACAGGACTCGACTCTTGCCCGTTTGGATTTAGATGTAACATCTGATGACGGTTTCTGTTGTTCTTCTGTGTAAAAGATTTGTCGCAGTAAGCACACTTGTACGGCATCTCCCCGGTGTGAATACGCATGTGGACATCGAGGTGAGCCGACTGGCGGAAGCTTTTCCCACAAAATTCACACGGATAAGGTGTCTCACCTGTATGGCTTCGGCGATGGATCAGCAAGGCTGAATTGGTTTTGAATTTCTTTTCACAGTATTCGCAATTGAACAACTGCATCCCTTTTAGTCCAAGATTGTAATCAGGATCCATAGGGTTATCACCATCACCACTGTTACCTATACCCGTCATACAAACATACGGACCGTTCATATTAGCCCTGGGGACATCAGCTTGCGGATGAAAGGTGTTAGCATTATGTATAAGATTCTGAGAGTGCATATCGGTGCTTTGTAAACACTTGTGCTGGGCGAGGTCATGCTTTTCATTGAACACTTTATGACAGATCTCGCAGCTGTAGGCTCCAATGTCCAAGCTATGCGATAGTACATGGCTTGACAAGTATTCTGCGCTCTCAAAGGTTCTTTCGCAGACATCACAATTAAACACTGAAGTCTTACTCCGAGTCTTCAAGTGATAGTCGCTTGACCGTCCCAACTTAATTGCCGGGTCGTCCTTTATGTGAGTAGCAAGGTCAGTACTAGCCGAGTTGGCCATCAGGGCATCTGAGATATGCAAAGACATATCTCCATCAGGTAGAGAGTATTGGACATTAGCAGACATTGTACAATATTTTCAAGCTGCTCGTTGTCACAAATATGATGACAGCTTCCAGTGAATTTTCCTGGAATCAAATTCTTGGTTGGATCTGAAAAAAATAAAAATAAATTAATTATTATATTTATATTATATTTACTTGGTGAGCACCAACCCAAATTTGGCACAAGGCCATTTTTACGTACTCTTACCCGGGTTTTTTACATTCAGTGTTACCCTTCATCTAAATGAGCTGCTCTCCCGAGTTAACAAGCCCCATCTGGCCAAGGCTGCCGAAGTGAAAGTAATGATTTTGACTGGGATTTGAACTCTTGTACAACGATTTCAAAACCCTAGCTTTTACCAATGCTCCACCGTTGCTGCCTAAATAAATAAAATTATGACCAATGCTAAACAATGTTTGAAATTTACTTAAATCCTTTTACTTTTCTCAATTGTATAACTGTGAAGAAAAAAATCCTTTTCTACATAAATTGTTAACATTATTTAATTCCATTATACCAGAAGTTTGTTTGCATTTAGGATATTTCTATAGCATTTAAAAAGATTATTTCAAAGCAGGGTACAATTTACAACATGTAAATAATTACCATATTATAAAGCATGAGATAAAAAACATCTTTAAACAGTCAAAAAGACTAAAATTATAAATTTAAAAGAAACAAATATAAAAAAAGAAAATAAAAGAACACTCTGAATAAACTCACTCACTAGTCATCCTTGATGGAATGGTGTATTTCAAAACCTTTAAATAAATGTTTAACAATGGGGTTTAATTGACATATTGATATAAAAATATGTGCCTGGATGAATTAAGTGTCCATAGAAAATTTACAAAAATATTGTCAGGCAAAGAGTACCAACAAAAAAGAAAGAGGCTAAATATTACCATTTCATTTTAGACTTGAATAGTAGACTAGTCAATCTAGCTCATTTTTTGGCCTAACCTCAAATTAATTGCCAACAAAGGTTTTTAAATTGCTTTGTGTGCAGAAAAATCTCCTCTTTCAGATAAAAAAAGTTTACAAAAATTACGATTGCGGAAAGGGGTCAACGGGCGCCATCTTTAAAGGGTCCCCACCACCCGATTCTAGCCTTCTCTCCAAACTCAATTAAAGTAGGTATATTATATTTACTTGGTGAGCACCATCCCAAGTTTTGCGCAAGGCCATTTTATGTGCTCTTACCCGGGCTTTTTACATTCGGTGTTACCCTTCACCTAGATGAGCTGCTCTCCCGAGTTAACGA
>JAUZSX010000050.1:814277-835329 GCA_034780655.1 Idiosepius hallami
ATACAATTATTATTAACATATTCCACGAATTCCACACTTCAAAACACAAAATATAAAAAATTAAACGCCTTCAAAATTTGGATCAAAATCTGTTGTCATTTTTTTTTCTTAATCTTTTCCCTCACACGAGAAATATGTAAAAAAAAAAGCTTTAATTTTATTCTTCCTTCACTTAAGAATGAACAAACAAAACCCTAAATAGTTATCATATTTATTTAATAGCTATTTACTTATTAGATATTTTATTTATTTAGTAGTTATTCATTTATATAACTAGTAAGTTCTGTACAATCCTTTTCAGTCCTGTTCTTAATCCTGTTCTATAGAAAAGATTTAATCCTTTTGTTATACGTCCATTATTTGTCATAATAGAGTCTCAATTGGTTAAATAAATTTATGCATTCAATTTTTGAAGAGTTCTAAAAATAACTCTTTCTTTCAATTTTGATCTTAAAAGAAGGTGGAGCATTATTGGTAAAAGCTCGGGCTCTGGAATCGTAGTAGGAGAGTCAAAAACATTGCATTCAACTTAAAAAATGACCTTGTGCCAAACTTGGTTGGTGCTGCTGCTCACCAAGTATTTATATTAATAGAAGATTCTTTGTTCTCAAGATCCCTAATGCCTTAAACTGCGACAAATACTGGAAGACAGACAGGTAGGTGTTGGTTGAAAATTCTCAACTCTAGAATCCACACCCAAGTGGGAAGATAAGTAGCTAAAATCCATGTATGCTTAATAGAAACCATGAAAATGAGGATAGTAGATAAAAATATGAATACTGCATTAGTTAGGCTTTATTTCTTTTTTTCATTTTTTTTTACTTATTGAATTTCTAGTATGTATGTCTTTAGAAGAGGAAGTGGTGGCAGACTGTGTACTTTTTGGACTAGTTGATAACCTAATGATTTATAGATAGAAACCCGTGCTATTTGTTTTAATGATGGTGGGTTACTTGTAAGATCCTCCAGCAGTTGAACATAACCTTTGTGGCGATTATTTCGCGGACCAGAAGACGGGTGTGGGAAAGAAAAGGCAGTCGAGTGTTGCAACAAAATTAGCAATATTGCTGCTTAGAAGACAGCTTTTCTTGTAACAGTAACAGGAACTAGCAAAGCGGAAGGGGGGTCCAGCCTCTTGACCAACCTACGCACTAACAGCACCAACAGAGGAGACTGACTAACTGACTAGTTAACTAACTGGCAGCAGCAAGGTAACATCCCCTGACCAGTAAAGAGGCTGGTTTTTTTTATATACCTCAACTCTGGTCTTGAACAAGATCTACATGTCTATTTAATGAACTGTGAAATAGACATCCAGTTTCTCAGTAAAACTAATAGCAGTTCTGGCGACAGCCCTTTTCTCACCCGCCCCACTCTCGGTAAGTCTGTTCTACAATTTTCACACCTTTGCTTGTATTTTGCAAAAGGACTTGAGCTTTTAATCGGCCCTCATTTAAGCATTTATATAAAATTCTGTGGTCCATTGTATTATAAAATAACTGCAGCAATTTTTCTTCGTTACAAAATGTCTGGTATCTTTTGGGAATGATCATATTTTCAGACAATCCTACAGTACCAAGACCACCAAGGTGTCTTGACTGTACCATATTCTTGTAAAAAAAAATAGAATCACTTTTATGATTCATTACTTTTTGTAGGCAGTTTGGTTGAATATTGGGGCCAGCACCCCATTGCAACAGTGTATTAATCCACATAAAAAGAGCTTCTGAGTCCTACTATGTGTCTATCATTTTAGTTAAACTGACACGGTCTAAGAGACAGTTTCTAGTATTATTGTTGAAATTTAGTTTCTTAGATTCCCTATTTGGATTGAAGCCATATTTTAGCAAAATACAAAGGCATTGGTTTACAAGCTTAGCATAAATACATGGATTTCCATATAAATAAGGGAATAATGGAAACTGAGAGAACTGTACTGCAGCTTTGATGTAGTTGCTACAAAACTAGGATTCACACCATGTTTAAATAGAATTGTTAATATCTTTACAACATATGTGGAATCCTTACATATTTGACTTGGATAAACATTATTGACGTAGATGAGCCATAGTTTAAATGGTATATGCCCTTGATTACACATAGCATTTGGGTTTGCTCCATGACTTAAAAGCAGGTCAATGATTTGCCATAAGACCAAAAAGTTAATCCGATAATTGAATTCATTGTCTAAATTATGTCTAAAATTCCTGTTTCACATCGAGAAATTAATAGATTTTCACAGATGCAAGTCATAGGTTGTATTTCATGACATTGGTTTAAATTCCAATTACCATTTTCTTCAAATACTATGTGCAAGATTTTGTTCAAAGGAGTTAGTCCACTAAAATTGGGTAAATGTGGATCTGCTCCACATTCCAACAAAAGCGTTAAGCTTCCTTGAACTCTATTACATAACTGGTCAAATCTAAAACATAATGTTTTGGATGCCAATGGTGCATATTTTTAACTTGAAGTAGGTTTGACATGTGTTCAATTATTAGATTTAATGTAGACTCAAAACCATCCAGCAGAGATAACAAAAGCAACTTCCACTTTGAAATAATCTATCTCATATAAGCAACTACTATTCTCTTTAAATACAAATTAAAGCTAACTAACTTCACTTACATTGTTAAAAAAAACATTAATTAATGATAAAAGATGTAATTTTTGTTCAGTTATAAGAGCAGTCAATTTTGATTTTAAAAATGAATTAATTATTAAAGATTTAAATATGATAAGAGTATTATAATGTGATGGTTTTGTACACTAAGAATTGATTTAGGAATTCAATCTTCGACAATTGCCTTAACCAGCAAAAAGTCAACATTTTTTTTTTAATGGAAATTGCCACACTTTTCCAATGTATTATATTCCAATAGTAAGTATATTTTTGCTTGGTGGAGCAGCAAACCAGGTTTAAAAAAATCTTATGATGTAAGGGAAGTAACTCCCATTACTTAGAAAAACCAATTGAAAATAATTTTACGGCTTAACGTTATCCTAATCGTTTTAATCTAAAAAAAAAAGCAAAAAAACTGAAATATAAAATTCCAATTTAAATTTATTATTATTATGTTTTATGTATTTAAAAATACTTTTGAAGTTAAGTAAATTAAATCATTTTCAAAATTGAATTTATATTAAAAAAAAATAAACACCCTTATATAGAATTAATCTTATTCCTTTATAATCCACCACTAGAATTTTAAAATGTAAAACCAATTTGTTTGTTTTTAGAAAAAAATAGGAATCTATTTCAATTCAGCAAATTTGGATCATTTTGAATCTTTAGCAATGTTTACATCTTTTGAAGATCTTCTCATTCATGATTGAACCAGAATCTATTTAAACTTATAATTAGGCTATGAATTATTAAGTTGTCATTAACGCTCATTGTACTTCTACTTCAATCATAATAAATAAAAAGAAATATCTTTATAACCTTGTCCACTAGAGCGTGTCTTTATTTAATCATTTTCCTTTAAATGAATGCTACCTTTTATATTTTCATCTAATAAGCTTAGCTTAAACAAAAACTTGATTAGAGTTTACTAACTACTACAAAAGATTAATTCAATGATGGTTCAATGTTTAGATTTTGTAATATGTGGGTTCTAGTTATGTTTGAGTTGATGTCCTTGGGGGAAAAAGTTTGAATCTCTTCCAGGTATAAGTTATAGAGTACAAGAACATAGCTACTGTTATAAAAAAAAAGAAAAGCAAAATAGATATTTATACAAGAATTATTTCAGGCAAAAATCTACATCAGCAAGTTGGGGAACATAGGAATCCACACTTAATTTAAATTGGACAACTATAAGCGTTTCTAATGAAAACATCCAATTTCAGGTTGTCATTTTGTCTGCAATCTTAAAAAATAGCTACCATTTTAGATTTTGAAATAACCAATTGGTATGATTTAATTATTATCTCTTTGAGAACCATTGTACCAAATTTGTTGCTTGTTTCATCATTTGCAGGATTTTTCTGTTATCTCCCCTACTGGATAGTATCACTACTTTCTTCATAGCTCTGCAACTTTTAAAGATATTCAAATTTCATTTGGTCTTGGTACTCTTACTAAATAAAATATTTTATACATTTTTGGATCGGACAACCTTTTTAATTCTTCAGGAATAAAATTAAATTATTATGAACATTTTTTTTGTTTCTCTTTAATTATTGTAAATCTTTTTAAATAGTTTTCTTAATTTAAAATCTAATTTACAGAATTAATTAGTTGATGGCCTCCCCTTTTAACAGAAGAAATCTCTGGTAACTCCTGTTGGTAAGATTTATATAAAAAAGTTTCAGTTATTCATTCAAATTTTGTAATTTTGTGGTCTTTGAAGAGGCACTGTTTTAATTAAAAGATCATATCAAATATCAAAGATTAAATCCCAAAGATCTGCTTTGCTGCAACCCAAATTAGGCACAAGGCTAATTTTGATAATATCACTGAGTTTTTTAATCAGTGTGTCCCTTTACAGAGATTAATGTCTACTCTCATTGAGTTTATGGGTTTCATTTACCTGGGTTTTTGATGTTATCTCTACACTTTGATAAGATACTCTGCAGAGTTAATGAGCCTCATTTGCCTGAGACAGTTATAAGTGAAAATAATGATTTTGACTGGGATTTTAACTCGTGTAATTCGATTATTAAAAAATTCAATGAAAATTGAAAAAAAAATATTAGTTTAATTTTTTTTTTCTTGAAATGCTTAATTGTCAAAACTTAGATATGTGCTTAACATTAACAATACAAAATGCGTTTTTCTGTACATCCATTTTTGCAAGCTATTCTCCTCATCATCTTAGTTGTTGTTTATACACAATATATTTGTTTTTTGACAAATAACTTTTTGTTTATTTTACAAATGAAAAAAAGCATGAGCAATGAATAAGGAATTAAATTTTTATATATTTTTTTGTTGAACTAAAAAATAATATATATTTATTGAAAAAGTTTTTTTTTTTCAAAATTCTTGTTTTGTTATTTAATATTTGTTATTGTTTGTTATTAAGTAACTGTAAAATAATGGGCACTCTAAATTAACATCAGTAGTAAAGACCCGTTCTTTGACAAGTTGACTGGTAGGTCTATGGTTAGGGTGTTGGACCACACTCAGCCAGTTTGCGTTCGATCCTGACTGGAGGAAGATTTGCTATATGTGAAGCTGTCCTGATGAGCTGTAAATGGCAAAACAGGTTTGTAGACGGATTGCGAAATTATTTTATTTTAAACAATGCGACATACATATATGTCTCATCTTTTATAATATTGTCTGAAAATATCTATTCTTCCTACTCTATTTATTTATATATAATTAGCTATTCTAAGAATGGCTTTTGGGATTCTAATAGACTTATATTTGAAAAAGCAAAGTGTAAGGGAGATAATCAAAAAAGGTATGTAGTAAATTAAGGTGTGTAGTTGCACAGATGGCAGGGATCAGACAAGTTTAATGTGCTTGTTTGGTGGTACATTGGCAGTCTCTTAATTGGGGTGCTTCATACACTTGTAATAAACCCAAGCTGTGCCCTTTAAATCAAGAGGGAAGTTGTTTTCTGGAGGCAAGGGAAATTTAGGATTTGAACCTAACTGAAACTAAGCTGGTTAATGATTAAAGTAATTGAATGGAAACCTCAGGGTACCAGAAATGATAAAAGAAAAAGATATCAATTACTTATCACACAGTTTTTTAAACTGTCCTTCCTTACCTTTTATTTGAAACCACTTGAAATAACAGCCCAAATTACTGGTGATATTTTTGACCTGATTATTCTAGAAGATTCCCAATTCCTTCAATGGCAGTAGTAGTCAGGGCAAACATGTAGTCATCTTGAAAGGAAGAAAACTAATAAAGACAATTTTCTCTTCTCTTAAAAAGTTTTTTAAACCTCAAAATGTCATTAGCATAACTTAACAATACCAGCCTCCCTTCCTCCCCCCTCTGTCTCTCTCTGATTGAACTCATTACAATTAGAAACTACTGAATTCTCTTTAAAAAAATACAAAAGCTCAGTGTCAGGATTTTCTTTTAGCTTTTAAAGAAAAAAAGCTTATATTCTTTTATTTCTTTTTCTTATCACTAATTTTAAAGGTCAAAATTATGAAAATCTTTTTCATTATGATTCCATTTTGAAATAACAATTAGACTTTCATTTTTTACAATCCTTGAAATGATGATTGATCTTGTAGACTTATTTTTATCCTTATCATTAATGTTACCCCTCTTAATCCTTAAAATAAGGCTTGATAATTTGTACATCTATTTTTTTTTTTTAGATTGTTGTCTTCATTTTTATCATTGTTACCTTGACAATCAAGTAGGCAGCTGAACTTCAGAATCATATGTTAGTTTGAATTGTAGTTGTTCTATTTGTGTTCATAATAAAACTAATACCGCTGGGAAAGGTATAAATCCCCATATTTCCTCCAACTATGGGTTAAATAATGCACATTGTGTTATTAAAAAAACTATGATTAGACAAAAAAAACGTTTATCAAAAAATGATTGTTCTCAGTATTAGATGGCCTGAAAAGGTTTATATGCTGTAAGACAGTCAACCAACTAAACAAACAAAAAGCCTTTACTATCCTTGAGATAAGGCTTGATAATTTATACATCCATTTTTCAGACTGTTGTCCTTATCCTTATCATTGTTACCTTCACAATCCTTGAGATAAAGCTTGATAACTTGTACATCTATTTTTTGGACTGTTATTCTCATTTTTTATTCTTGTTACCTTTTAGACTGTTTCAGCCAATGAACCACTTGGGCTTCTTCCTAAGAACATTGTCATAATTGAGAGCCTTCACAGAAGATTGAACTTAACCCTTTATTCAATCCACAGAAGGAGACTGCTTTTGTTCTGATACTATGACTTGGTAGGCATCTTAAGTCTTAGAAATGTATTCTTAAGTATTATTAAATTTGGATAGGATTGAAACCCTCACCCTTAGATAATGCATATTTAAAACTGTAGAAACCCTTTATCTGTTGTGCCATCAAGTTTGATGGAGACTCCCGAATATGGCATGAAGATTTATAAGTTTGTTCACTTTAAAAAGGCTGTTGCATTTGCTGGTTGAAACCTTGTGAAGGTAATCATAATAAAAATGAAAACAACAGTCTAAAAAATATACTCACTGATGAGATTTTGTTGGTAAGTCTCTTGTAGACTGCTTAGAACCATGAGATCTGCAAGGAACTTTGCAAGAACCAATCCTCCAAATATGATTATTTTTTTTAATAAAAGGAAAGAAGCCTTGAACATCTTAAAGGCACTCCTAGATTTAAACTAGTATTTCTCGTTTTTTTTTTTGTTTTTTTTTTTTTAATTCTTCTCTTCACCATTGAGAAATATACATTTCTTTGAATTTCTGAAATAAGGTTTTATAATTACTAATCTTTGTATTATTTTTTACTTCTGTCCCTATACTTGTTTTACATTGTGGTGTTACTTGTTGATATTGGCAAGAAGCATTTGAACCCCAACTTATCAAAATTACCAAGTAGTCACTTCAAGTCGCCTTATTAGAGAAACATATCAAAGCCAAAATATTGGTGTGCCTTCTTTTGTCCTTGAAGTCCAAAGGGTTAAAAGCATCCTTATAATTATAAAACTAAACTTAGTAAGTTGTTCTTATTCCTGAAGATAGTTTCTGTTTAATTATGTTGATTACTTTTATTTATTCCATTTACAATCAGAATGAGAACAATCCTCATGGTTTTCTGAGATTCCATATTAAATGATGAAGTCCCTATTCTAATGTATGGAAAAATGGAAAAAATAAAATCATTCATAAAGATCATTACTTTCAAATGGAAGAAATTGGACTGTATTTTTTTTATTTCTTAGAAGATATCTCATTATTTGTCATCATGAACAATCAGATAATGCATAGAAATAGACCATGTAACTTAAACTTTTAAAGTCTGTGACTTGATATAAAATAGTAACAGGTAATTGGTGAATTAGGACATTTATCACCAAAAGACATTGTTTGAATTGTTAATGAATTTTGCATGATAGATTGGATCTTCTTTCTTTTGTACACTTCTTGTTCAAGTATTGTTTCTATAAAACTCTGATTTATATGAAATCTTATTTTTTTGGTGTAACAGAACTATCTAGAAATATCAATTTTTTTTTTTAATTATTAAAGAAAGGGTCTATAAAGTTGCTTTCTTTTAAACTTCCAAAACCAGTTTTTATTTAATATTTAAACCACAAAGGTACATTGCTTATATTCTGCTGTAGACCAAAATATATGTTATTAGTAAAGTTTCTGAAATCATTATTTTTATGACAGAAAACCAAATCAAGTTTTTTTTCATAGGTCCAAATATTCCATTTATCAAATTTTAAATCTCTAAATAAAAAAATTATTAAAGTAGTTAAGGGGCCTGTAGTCATAAAACTTAGCAATTCTTTAAATATTAAACTAAGAGTGTGTAATATTTTGTTTAAATTGACCATTTCTTCTAGAATTTGATTTTTTTTTTCATTATTAATTTTGAATTGTTATTTGGGGTATTATGAAAAAAAAAGACTTCTTTAAGAACACTCTCAAATACATAAAGTAGAACTGTGTGAGTTTTCAAGAAAATTAGCCCAGCCATTTTGGAATCTTTAGGGAACAAACTCACACTAACAGTTCTATATAAGTTTAGATTTATTTTTTAAAATTTTTATTTTTAGTAAATGTGGTAAAGACATATTTTGAATATTTTAGATTAGACATTTACATATGTTGAGCTTTAAACAAAACACATTTGATAACAATTAAAAAAAACACTGTAAAACAAAAGTGATTTTTAAAAATTAGACTTTTTCTAATTAAAGCAAAACTTTAAAAATAAAAAACAGGAAGCATTAAGAGATTTTGAAAAATAAAATCTTTTTTGTCGTAAATTCTTCTTCTTTCACCCGAGTCAACTTTTGCATAACTACCTCAAAAACAATTTTTTATAACCGAATATTGAAATCTCACCCAAGCTAAATTTTTCTGGTCAGTTTTAACAAATAGAATGGTTTTTATCTAAAGGGGTGTCAACAAACGTTTCAAGCCATCATCTCTTTTGTGGAATACTTGATCTTATATTAACCCCTTATTATGCAAAATATATCTTTTTCCTGTGCCTGGTGGACTTACCTTTGTTCAGGCTCACCTTTTTGTAAATTCTTATCATGGTTTAAAAATGTATTACCTTAATCTCCCATCCTTGACTTCATGTAAAGGTAATCTTTTTTTTAGAAATACTTTTATAATAGAAAAATCATTTGTGGTGTCTGTTGACTCCCTTTTAACTTCTTGAATAGTCCTATCAACCCTGGGGATCAATATTGACCACTTTGCCAGTCTTTGATCTAAAGCACTGCCAATTCTTCTGGTGAAAAGTTATTCCATTTTAATTTTTGTTTTATAAATTCGAATCACTTAAAGCACTTACTTTCATAAATATGTACTGAACTGTTTGTCTTTATTCTTTGAAAACTGCAAAGAGCATATACTCTAAGAATTCTATTAAGTAAAGATATTTCATGGAATTGTTGTCACAACTCTAGCACGCTACTGCCCCTGACAGCACAAAGAATTCAGTAAACAGATGTGCTTAATGATCTATAATACCTCAGTACACTCCATTTTTTAAAAAATTTATTATTGTATTAAAAGTGTTGCTCAGTCACTGGGGACTTACCACTTAGGTAATCAAGGAAGCCTATCTATAAAGGAAAGCAGTTAATGCTTTTTTATACTAAATTCATTTCTAATGCTTTTTTTATGTACTAAATTCACTTCTAAACCTTTCTCTAAGGTTGTTAAGGAAGCCTATTAAATAGAAAGGCAGTATTCTTACTGTATATATAAAAACTTTAGTGCTCTGAATATGTATTTTTTTAAAATAATTGTGGTTTCATTGTCTTAACAGTTACAGGATGTAGTGTCTCAAACAACCACAACAATTTGAATTTAACATCATAATAGATATACTATATTTTTTTTACTATTTTTTTTATTTTTCCATCTTTATTTAGAAATCTAACTTGATTTCTAATAATCATGAAGTTCCAATATTTAATTTGATTTTTGAAAACCATTCTCCTTTCTGATCACATCTAAACAGTTTAAAAAAAGAATCCTCAAAAGAAATAATTTTCTAATTTGCATTTGAGAATTAAACAAAAAATGATTCCTGAAAACAAAAAATACTTACAGAGAATAAACTATTTTCTTCAGTTAAGATTAGAATAGTTTTAACAATTTTTAAATAAATTTAAACTTAGTAGGATTTACATATAAAGATACTGAAAAGTCAAGAGATATTTAACTGAATGATGTAATATTAAACCATTTTCTTTTGTTTTCATGGTTTATAATACAAAAATAGTAAAAGATTAAATTAAAAACAAAAATAGAATTAAAATTATAAACAATTTCAAACAATTTTGATGCTTTATTATCAATTTTGTTGATAAAATTTCAGTATAAAATCTTGATTCATTAGTGATTGAAATGGATTCTGGGTGTGAGAATTTATCCATATTTTTGTTCAGCAGATTCATAGAAGCTCCTCTCCTCCCAAGGAGATTCAGTGAAAGAATGAGGTATAAAGGGTTGAAGAACTTGCTCAAGATTTGGCATTCTATATGTCTTGAACATTGACAGCATTATTCTTTCTTGGAGCATTCCAGTATTTGAAGAGAAATAGAAGAGGGGGGGGGGAGAAACAAGAATATTTTGAAATGAATAATGCTGTGAATATGAGAATATATAAGATCATTTTCATTCTAATTTTGGAACAAACACATGAGGAATTAAATCATTTTAGAAGTTTCCAGAATCCAATTTTATTTTGCCAAAATAGAAGACTGAATTTGGGAATCATTGATTGATTGATTTGTTGATCACTGGTACATAATTTTGAAAAATATACAAAAATCAACATTTATTTTTATTTATTTTTTCAAAATTATTTTAGATTATTTAAAAAATAGAACTCCTAAAATAAATAGTGCTGTTCATAGACTTATTTTCCATGTTTGTTTGTTTTTTGTCATTTACATGATGATAAAGGCAAGACAATTCATTTTATTGCCTTTAAAATACCAGTCATTAATTTTTCATAATATCAAGAACAAAATATATAAAATAAATATGAATAAAATATCTTGAGCAAGTTTTTCAAACCTCAATAACCAGAATGTTTTTTTTATATCATTTCTTTATTTTGCGAGAGAGAGAGTGTGATAAAAAATAATGCTCAATAATTGTGAGTATTCTCAATTTGCAATGATTAATATAGATTTATCTTGCATAATATGCCATTTTAGTCATTGTTCTTCAATAATAACAATATTCTTAGATATGAACAATTTCGACAAAAATGTTTTTAAATGATCATTTTCAGTTTTTTATTAAATTTTTTTTTTTTTTTTCAAATAACATTAAGAATTATTTTAATTGCGTCCTGCACAATTTTATTTGGTGTATTTTTTTTTGTATAGAATAATTTGTAGGAAAGAAATTAAAGAATGGCAGTCAAAATTATATTCTTTTTTTCTTTTACTAAGCTGTTTAATTTATATAGGAAGCTCTGGGCAAAAGAAATTTATTGGGGGCCCCTGTTTTCTACTTGTATATATTCTTTTTATATAACTTCTTTAATCCTAATAGACTCTCCTGGTAATTCTTGTCTCCCATGTTTGTTCTTTGATGCTCTTTTTTTTTTTTTATTATTTTTTAAAGTAAAATTTTATTTACTGAGATTGAATCAAATGAATAAAAAAAAAATGAGTTTTTTTAAAAAATTTCTTTTTAATTCATTGCTATCACCTATTTTCCTATGAGCTTTGCTTCTATTGCTTTCCCAGCCTATGTTATGACTCCTTTCACAAATGATAGCCTTAAGTCAGTTGGATCAGATCCATAGACTTGTAACAAAGTAATGTTAAAATATTAGATCTAATGTGTTTTAAGGCTAGGATTATTGTCAGAAACATTGGGAGTATATATGAAAATGAAGGAGGATTTGTATTGGATAACTTTCCAAAAATGAAAAAAGTTATTATGGTTACTAATCTACGCATCAAAATGAATAGATGCTAGTTTTTATATTTGTGTTAGGAAAATTATTAACATCCTTAAACCATTTTGTATGAATGGGATGCTGTGAGTTTTGAAATTTTTGTTTTCTTTTGAATTTTGGATTTGACACAAAGTTAAAAGAAGGAAGAAAGGCAACAAAACACAGGTTAATTTAAGGAAAAAAAAGCTAGAACAAATCACAATTTTTTTTCTCTCCCAATGGTACCAGATGTTTGCTAAATTTTGTTTAGACAAAAAGAACCTATCTAGAGTGTGGTGAGTTGCATTTGAATCAAATCTTTAAACGTTTCTATTAGTTCTGTTATCATTAAGTTCTTTTGGGAATACATGATTCTCATTTTTTTTTTAATTCATAGAATATGTGACTATTCACGTATTGCTAAAGTTTGTTGTTTTATTTCTGGCTCAATTTGAAAATAAAACTTTAAGAAAATGTTTGGCACATCAAAGCCTTCAGCTTGAATATTTAATTCAAGAATGGGGTGGAGCATCTTGGATCAAAAAGACTCACAATTCAATATATTCTATGAAATATAGGTTTTGTTAGATGCTGAAAACATTCTTTTTTTTTGTGTTTCTGTATCATTGATGCTTAGTATGTATATATTAACTCAGGACTTTTTCTCATTATTAATGAGTTCATGTCAAACATTTCCACACTATGATTTCATTTATTCTCTCTGTGTTTAATCTTCAATAAATAAATACTGTAGTATCCTCTTAACTTCTTATCTACTGTGTCATGCTTTGTTTTATCTTAACTTAGGTGGCTAATTAATCTTACAACATAACCTTAAAAAATCATTTTAAATTCTAGTTGAACCAATTTAATCCCTTTGGGTTCAGAATCTTTGATTTATTGTGAAAGTTATTAGCAACTCCAGTAAAGATAATACATCATTGAAAAAAGTGTAGCAAGGTTAATAGACACAAATGTATATTGTAGATATTGATGTCAGCATTTTAAACAGTTTTAAAAATCCTTTTTATGTTCTTTATATTTTATTTAATGTGTCCGGCTAATTTTTTTCTCATTTCATATCAACAAAGAAAGAAAACAAATACATCAAAGTAATACCATCTGCAGTGATATTCTGTTTTGTTGTAAATAATTTTAAAACTGTTTTTTTCAAAGTAAAGTGATTTTTGAACTTTAACAAATGTTAACAGTTAAGATAAAATTGACAAACATTTATAATCATCTTAATTTCTACATGAATCTGTTAATAATACTATCACTATCATCAACGATCCTGTTTATTTGGGCCCTTAATATCATGGGGCCCCATTTCTATTGTGCCCATCTAATAAGACTGCATGAATGCTTAACTGAAAGTCCAAATAAGTTAGGGTTAGTTATAAATAAAAACAAATAGATATCAAAATATGGATACATACTTACCTTGAAAAACAATATCAATAAAGTTTATTTATAAATATCAGTGCCCCTTATTTAATTTATTATTATTTAGAATTTTTTTTATATTAATTTTTAAGGGGATAAAAAAATTAAAAAAAAACCAAACACTCACAAAAAATAAAACCAGTTCGACCATTACCGTTTGAAATACCCTAAACTTTATATCATTTATAAATCAAATCAAATTCTGAGCTATTATGAACTTAATTTTCTGATAATGAGAAAAATACAACAATAAACAAATGTATCTTGATACTTAAAAGATCATCTAAGGTTATCATAAAATTACTATGAAGTTTATAAAAGTGCTGATAGCTAGAAATCCTTTCTGGAAATAAAGTATTTGATTTAAAAGAGAAAGAGTAGTCACAAATCATCATTTGTGATGTATCATAAACTTATAAAAAGTGACTTGAACAATTTGATAATCTAGATTTAACAAAAAATATATTGTTTTATTTTATTGAAATTCTAGAAAATAGTCCAATTGGCAATGTAAATTTATCATTAAAATACTCTGATCTGAAAACTTGCAAATGTTTGGTAGTTTTTTTCTGAATTTCTTCCTTGAAAGAGAAAAGGTGACTCCTTGTAAAGTTGTTATAAATGTAGATCTCTTATTATTGATAGATAATTTCATTTGCAATGCTTATATAACTCTGAATATTATAGGTGTTTAATCTTGTTACTATTGATTTAGAACTGTGTTACACAGGTACTTAGTTGGACTTCCTATTGTAAATATTACAAAATAGATCAGAAAATTTGATGCTCTATATTACTGAAAATAAATCTTTTTTTTTTGTGAAAGAAAATTTCACAAAATTTTAGTGGTTTTATTGGGAGATTCAAACAGTAATAGTCTTGTAAAAAAATTCATTATTTCTCAAATTTTGAATAAAATCTTAAATTTCCTGAAACTGATTAAAATCTGTTTTTTTGTTTCTTTTTTTTCTTCTCAAAAATATATAAACATTGAAAGATAAAACCAAACAAGATAATACAAAATGCAAGCAAAAAGACATAAAACAAGAATATTTCATTACTTATATAGGTATACAAACCAATTTTCATACACAGACTCATGTACAGAAAATGTGTATAATTTCAGGCATAAGGGTTGGGAGAGGAGAATCAGACAGAATTAAATTTTTTTTCAGTCTTTTGCAAACTAAAAAAAATTCATTTTTTTTTTGGCTTTTTGATTTTTTTTTAAAATTTAACATGACTGCTTTCAATTTATTTTTAAAAATTATTTTTCTTTTCGTTGCTAAGAACTGTCCGATGAAATAGAATTCTTATGATTCTATTTTGCTACTAAAGTTTTTTGTTGTTGTTGTGCTTTCTGATTCTAGATACACAAAATATTGGCTTTACATGAGTTTTGAGAAGGAAAAAAAAAAAAACTCCCCAAAATGTGTGTACTTGAGGAGGGGGATGAAGATGATGAGAATGAGATTCCATTCCTTCATAGAAAAGTGAGTTTTTTTTTTGTTTTTTTAACTTAATCTTTTTTTCTTCTGTAAAATGAATTCTATCCACATTTAATGATGCTTGAGGGACAGGAAAACCTTTACTGTCTCCATCTGTTTGTCTTAGTTTTAAAAGTCATTAAATTTCACATGACAATAATCCGGCATTTTCCATTTGAAATTTTGCAATATCATTTAATGAAAAGCAACTTCAGCAGATAAAATTTTCTGGTTAATTATATCTCTTTTAGATATTTGTTCAAGCATTTTAGATCTCTCTTCCTCATAGATGAGCCTAAATCAAAAAGTTCTGAGAAAAATTTAAGAAAAACTTTATTTATGGAAGTTGCAAAATTATTTTTCTACATCATAAGATTTACCTAACTCAATACGTTTCTGCAAGTGATGTTTCCATTGAAAAATTTCTTCATAAAATTTTGTTGCTCTATTTTCATTCAGATTGAATTTATGTCATTTGTCTTAGAACTTTTGGATTTGTCCTAGTATATAATTCAAATTTTATGCTACTGTTGTAAACTCCTGCTATTTCAAAGCTTTATATATCCATTAAATAATTAATATACCTTGTTAACTTATGAGTTTTAGTAGTTATTTAATATTTATATATTTATTGTGTTGAGGGTGTTCTATTAAATAAGATAAATCTAAATATCCAATTTAAAAAGATTAGGATTTTGTTAGATTAAAAGAAAAAAAAAGACTTTCTTTTGAAGAAATGAAATAGAAAATGATTGCTATGTAGAGCCAGTATGGAAACATTTTAAGTATTCATTTTTTCCCTTCTTTATTAGACTTGTTCTCATCTGGTTTGAATCAATTTTATCATTTCTGACATTGTTTTGGCCATTTCTACTTATTTTAGTTTTATTTTGATATTTTGTTGCATCTAAAATGAAAATATTGAGTTTCCTTTCATAGAAAACAATTAGATTTCTAGAACAGCTGAGATCATAGCTAGTTTTTTTTTACATTATATATACAGTATCGGCCATAATATAAGGAACGGAAACAAAATTTACAATTATTTGTGTATATTTCAAAAATTAGAGCATGGATTTTTCTGAAATTCTCAGAATAAACAAATAGAACCTATGTGTATAAACAAGTACCAAAAAATAAATAAAATTACGATTCAATGTTGAGAAATATTATAGTTTAAAGTTATATCTGTGGATTTATCCTGGCCAAAAGTTAAGGAACGAAATCGAAAATTTATTTTTAAGAGACTAAACTTTACATAAAAATAGCTAGTTTTTAATATTTGAACTGCTGATAAGCACAAAATGAAAAATGGCGTCACCGACTCGCAAAATTCTGTTAAAAACCAGTTGACAGTTATGGAAAGCATTTTGGATGCTGTAAGGCCGAACAGAAGATATGCAATCAAATAATAGTAAATTTGTTAAATAATACGGCCAAGACACGTTGTAGAAACCTGTCCCCGTAAGATCAGTTAAGCAATATCGAGCCTAGCCACTGGTTAGATGGGTGACTATTTAGAAATACCAGGTACTTTACAAGGCAAGTAAAAAACCTGAATGCGGTGCTCTGCTACTTCTTTTAAGGAAACCAATTGTTACACTACGCACATCACTGTGTGATACGATATGATGATGATGTTAAATAGATTTGCATAGGGGAGATTTAATTTTTTGTTGATGAATATTTATCAACTAAGTATATCATCATTTCGTTTTTATTTTTAAGATAGATAATATCTGTTTAATGAGTATGTGTAAAATTAATTCAAATTTACTAAATATTTTTGGAGAAATATAAAAAACAAAACAAAAAACAAAAAACAAATACTACTGTTACCCACTGTATATAATTGGAACTTTTGTCTGTTTGTCAGTGTGTTCATTCCCTATGGAATCCGAAACGATGGGATCGGACCGATTTTCTTGATAATTAACAGTTTTACTTTACGTAACTTTTTTTTTTAATTGTTTTTTTTCAGAATACCTCTGATAAATATTAGAGATCGATCAAGAATCAATAATCGAAAAAAAAATTCAAGAAGGGTTGGTGTAACTTATACGAAATATTACATACTTTTACAGTCTAGCATTGAAAGAATACTTCAAATATTTTTATGACTTCAGAGACGTTCAGGTGGAGCATTGGTAAAAACCTCGGACTATGGAATCGTAATACGCAAGTTCAAACCCTAGTTAAAACCACTCTACCTACAGTTATCTGCTTCGGGGATATGGGGCTCGTTAACTCGGAAGAGTATCTCATTTAGGTGAAGGGCAACACTGATTTAAAAAAAGTTCTTCCATATTGGCGGTTGAGCAAAGGGCAAGCGACTCTTTCTCGTATAAACAAGTATGCTACGGAAACAGCAAAAAAAAATGCTATCCAACGCACAAGGTAACAGCAGTTTAAGAGATACTAGAAATATTACTTGACCTTGGTTGGATGATAACTTTAGACCTCTCATACCGTATATTAAGGGTTTGCACGCCTAGAAACAAAAAGAAATCTCCCTGAGAAGCTTCAGAAGGCTCCGCTTGTTTGCTGTCAAGGATTGTATGTTGCCATGTCTTTCGGGTTTCCGTACTAATGTATCTATTCCTCATTCCGTAGAAGTCATTAGCATAGTCCTCATTCCGCCATCTGAGTTTCCTATTGTCTGCTTGTCTTTCTTTGTGTTTTGGTTCGCTAGTCTAATGATTCTTTCTATTTTTTCTTAGATGTATTATCTTAGCTCTTTAAATGCATTTGTCATCGTTTATTCAATCTAATGATAAGAAAAAAATGCCACCTCGTTCCTTCTTTGCTTTACGCATAGCCGATCCACGTAGTCTTTTGGATGTAGGGCTTAATTTTCTTGTTCTTTGTTCTAGGTTTCTTAGTCATTAGTTACCTAAATGTCCCTTGTTCTTCATAGATATTCATTCATTTCCTTCATTTCTGTTTGCTTGATGGATTCTGGATTCAGGATTCAAAACTATCTATAGTTCTCTATTCTGTTAAACCATTGTATGGTTTTCCTAATCTAGCTATTGCATTTCTCTCTTTTCACTATTTTTCCTCGTTTTAAGTTGAGTATTGTCCTAAAACTAATAATAATAATAATATAATAATAATAACAATAATAATAATAATAATAATAAGTATTATTGTTATAGGTATCATTATTGGATATTATCGATCAAAGTACAAAAAAAAATGAGAAAAATGATACTTACCTACAACACAGAAGGGTCTCCTGGCGAATTTAATCCTCCCAATCCATCCCTGATATCTAGAACGGCACCCGGCAGACCAAATTCGGAGCAGATACTCCAGTGTAAACCATACAACCATGATAACTTCCTGAAAGAAAAGTATTATTTAAATAAACAAACGAAGTGTTTTTTTTTCAAAAGTGTCGTATATACTAATGAGATACATATTATAGTGTAATACAATGGGTTTTTTGCATATGATGTGTATAGTCTTGAAAGGAGTTGCAGGGGCACCACATTTAGGTTTGTAACTTGCCCTTGTACAGTACCATATCGTATCGCACAGTGATGTGCATAGTCTAAAAATTGATTTCCTTGAAAGGAGTAATAGGGGTACTGCGTACAGGTTTGTTATATTCCCTGGTACAGTAACTGATATTCTTAAATGGTCAACCATTTAACTATTGATCAGGCTCGACGTTTCTTAACTTTGGTGATCTAACGGAAACCGGTGTCTCAAACGCAATCTGACCGTTTCAACGTAACTTCGACACCTAAGCAGAAAAAAAAACAAACAAACAAACAAACAAAAAACACTTTTTCTTCTCAAAATATGTCAATATTGCTTTTTATCTAATTATAATAGCATTACGGGGGTGGGGATAAAATACGCCAAACAAGAGAGAAAAAAACCTAATATCGGGATTAAAAATTATAAGCTTACGTATGTCAATTTGTGGCACTTTAGCTTGTCTTTTTCTCCCACTTTGTCTCCTGTCAAAAATTATACATATTGTTCTACCTCATAATCCAACTGCTCTCGAAAACAATGCCATCAATTTTGCGATAAACTATTTGGCATTTTGACAAGTATTATACTTTTCGAATTACCCGGAATATATAGTAATCCACCTATCAATACTGGTAGATCTAACGTTCATAAGTAGCTATAACGCTCTAGTGTAAGATTATCAGTCTGTAACAATATTAACGATATAATATTGTCACTCGTTTATGGCCGAATTCGCTTCTTCTTTCAACTTCCTGAGTTTCCGAAGAGATATATGTGGGTAGTTGGGTTTTGGACCAGAGGAAGAAGATTACTTGAGTGGCGAAGAAGTGAGCAACATTAATAAGCCTCGTTTATTATAATGAACCATCTTCGTGCTTCCGTTCCAGTCACGGTCACACGCAGACCAGAAGGATGAAGAAACATCTCCCTCTTGACTGTCCAGGGCTTTCATGAAGCAAGATTGTGACTATTCGAAAATGGTGGTGCAATCAGCTTGCTGCCTTCAACGCCAAGAGAAAAACCTGTTACGTGACGAGTAATAATCATGAAGATAACAACGAAAAAAAAAATTAATTTAGACGAACAATAATTCACTACATTTTCTCCAATAGGAAATTTCGAGTAAGTACACCCAACACCCTTCCTTCTCTCCCCTTCCCAAAGATTAACTAAAGAATATTACCACACAAGTCGAAACTGGCTGATGACATGGTTGGTTTATATTCTTGAAGTTACATAACTTTTTGTGAGCATTCGTGCAAGTCTAAAACGTAAAAATACGTATCCAATTTGTATAAAGGAACTGCAGTTTTAGACACTTTAAACTCTAGTGTATTTTCATTAATTGTGACAAGCAGAAACCGTCGAAATTCCAATAACAGTTTTTTTAAAGAATATATTAAGTATTTTTTTTTCAAACTAACACAATAATCAATCCTCATAACGACTTGATATTAAAAAAAAAGACATATGAAATACAATAGACGAAGAGACAATTTTAAACCTTACACTTTAAAACAAACAATTTTTTAAAACATTTTTTTAACAGAAATATATTTTGGTTATCTCTGAAGTAAAGAGTCATAACAAATATGTTCTGGTATTAAGTAGAAGTTGATTATAAGGTTGTTGGTCGCTGAAGAGTGAAATCCAGTTGAAATTTACAGGAAATGTCAACTGCGTATGATGTCATATGTTTTAGCTAAGTTATTTAAATAACGATACGGTAGGGTTGAGGATAAAAATAGGACTGGAAGGTCTACGGAAGTGATCGAATCATTCAATGATCTCATTCTCTCGGATGACATTGCAAGAACTTTTAAGATATGTGTTACGATAGCACACGAAACCATAAATAATGATCTTAGCTACTTGAAGGTCTGCTGCCGGTTGATAAAATATGCTTACTGACGAACACAAAAAGAGGAGGGCCGAATTGTCCCCGCTTGAAACCGTAGAATAATTAAGGCAGCTGGGGCAGCACGAAAAAACTGACACGGGTCTAAACCCAGTTCACGACACACGGTCCGACTGACACGCGTATTGTGTCACAAAACGAAAAAATACAAACCCCAACTTTCTCAAGGCCAACAAAAATGTAAATGTAATTACAACGTAGCATGGAGCTGTACCAAGAACACACGCGACCGGTCGTCAGGAATTTTTCGTACTGACTCCTTATATACAGATAAGTACGCCCTTATCTTTCGCGTTGGTAGGACAAGATCCTAACAAGCCAAAACTAAAGGCGCCACCAATTCTATTCCCACCCCTTATATTGCAAAGATGCGTAGCCCATTGCTTCGTTGGCGAGTATTACAGAGACTGTAGAAAAGGCTCTACCGTACATATGCGAATTTTAGTGATTTGAATCATTTTGAAAAAAAAATTACTATAGTAGAAAATAAAGTTCTACGCACACATAAAAAGGATAGTTAACAAAATAACTATTGTGATTTTGTTTTTTGAGGAGCGACAGTATAAAAGATCTCATACAACAATGGCGATCTGATTTTTATAAGTATGTATATATATATATACGTATAA
>JAUZSX010000050.1:843854-855774 GCA_034780655.1 Idiosepius hallami
TATATATATGGGACTGATCTGATTGTTGGAAATTCACGTGAGTCGATTGGGGAGAGAATCAACGCTGAGTTTTCCTGTCAGTAAAGGGAGGTAATCCTTCAAACGTTTCCTCCTTTCATCTGGCGCGTTTCATCCTCCAATCCTTGCCGCATTCCCATCCTTTTCTCCTATCTCGTCCACTTTCCCTAACCGATGAACTGATGCCGGCTCGAAAGTCAAAAGGTGGATTCAATCGAAAGATTCAATATTTTTCACATCTACTCAGTGAAATGCCTTCATCGATATTGTCAATTTAACATCCATTTATACACTTATAGCAATATGAATACATAAAAAAAATGAAATTCAAAAAATTACTTTGAAAAGATTAATAATTTGATTCTACAACTATACCATTTCAACTGATAATAATCAACTTAAAAATGAACTCATTTTCAAGTATAAGTTTAATGGATTAATCAACTTTAAATTGGAAAATAATTCCAAAATAAGTTGTTTTTCCAATTTGATTTTGAGAAATCCATTTCGAAGTTGATTAATCCATTTTGAAGTTGATTGAATATTCTAATAATAGTGAGTACATTTTAAAGTTAATTCTTTTACGTGAAAACCAGTCCATTTTGAGGTTAATTCTTTTACTAGAAAATGAGTCAATTTTGAAGTTATTTCTTTTACTGGAAAACAAGTGGATTTTTAATTTGAAACTGTATAGACAAGGCAAAGTAGATACAACACGAATATTTGCAAAGAAGAAATGGCGATCGTAAATTAAATATTCGTAAGCAAAATATGTCTACCACATTCGCAAAACATTTTTTCTATCAATTTGATAAATGGAGACATGATAATATAAGGTTACTTGGCATTAAATATCCTTTTTTTTAGTGTGTATCAGTACACATACAATACACTAGCAGTGTTGCCCAGCTTTGGCCGGGCACCGGGGATTTACCACTATTGTAATTAAGAAAACTTATCATAGAGGAGATACATTTTCGTTTTAGATACTAAATTCATTTTAAATGCTTCTCTCTACTAACCTCATTTCTTATGGTTTCTCCGTATTGGTTAAGCCAGCCTAATACATAAAAAGCAGTAGATATGAAAATTTTAGTAGTTTGAACATTTTTTTAAATAACTGTTGGGCTTCGTTTTCTGAAGTGTTACTGGATGTAGGGTTTTATGTAATCACGATAATCTGATTTTTTTTTATTATAAAAGATATTAGAAATTATTAATCTGATTTTTTTTTTATTATAATAGATATGAAAAATTGCACGTGCGTGTTTGGAAAACCAGTCTCTATCAAACAACACGGTCAGTTTATGGTCTACAGAGTTGAAATTTTACATATAGAGTATTTAAACATCGAGAAAGCTTTTTAATGAATTTCACCATCAAGATCGTCAGAAGAATACCTTTAGATATGGGTCTTAAAATAAACAAAAGTTTAAACTTTTACATTTAATGGAATCTACTACAGTATTGAGCACTTTTTCATTCATTATCACCTTCCTCCCCGTATGTTTAATACGTGGAGTTCCTCGTTACCTATATATATATATATATATATATTTATATATATATATATATAAGGGATTTACAAACCAGCACCAACCAAACTGACGACACACATTTTTTAATCATTTTTCTTTCATTTTAATATATTTTTGTATTGTTCACATGTGCATTTCTTTACGAAATTTGTGGACGAGTAAATTGTTGTTTAAAAAGATTTGCAAATAAAAAAACGATATTAATTTGGAAGACATTATTTGAGAGAAGGAAACAATGAAATATATTTGTAGACGCGTATTGAGAAATCCATACTGGGAAATTGTTAGATTACTGATTTAAAAAAAAAAGAAGTTGTAACTATTTCTATTAAGGTAATATAATTGGGTATTGTCATATTCAAAATTATTTTTGTTCCATTCTGGGAACATTAAAACTCTTTCATGAAAGAAAGCCAGAACTTATTAACCATGTATGTAAATACGTTCGTATGTATGTATGTATGTATGTATGTATGTATATATGCATGTACTATATTTACTTGGTGAGCACCAACACAAGCTTTACACAAGGCCATTTTTACGTGCTCTTACCTTGGCTTTTACATTCGGTGTTACCCTTCACCTAGATGAGCTGCTCACATGAGTTAACGAGCCCTATCTGCCTGAGTTAGCCAAAGTTGAATACAATGATTTTGACTGGGATTTAAACTCGCGTACTACGATTTTAGAGCCTGAGCTTTTACCAATGCACCACCATCGCTGTGTGTATGTATGTATGTATATTATAGAGTCAATTCACGTTAGAGACATAGGATCGCGACAGATCACAAAAGTTAAGCAATGGTCACTACTTAGATGGGTGACCATTCAAGAATTGCAGTTTTTTATCTTATACCGGGTCACATAAATACCCACTTTAGGTGGTTTGTGTAGAGAGGTTGTCTATTCTATGCAGAACATGAATCTTGAGACGACAATCATATGTAAAGATGCTGCAATTATTTTATATGTGTGTAAGTATATCGCTTAGTTCACACAGATAAGACCCATTAACTATTGGTCTAATAGCAAAACTGAATTTTAAACCTGGGCCTGATGACCTGTAAACATATAGAGACTAACTTACTCGGTGATGAATATCACTAATTCTAAAACGTTGGATAATAACACTATCAACAATGCTAGAGGAACTCTTCCAGGTAAGGGATGCATATACAGGGTGGGCCAAAAGTAGTTTCGGCTTTTCAATATGCTGTCAATTTGCTAAATATAGTTATTATTAATTTTTTTTTCAGATATTATATTAGAATCATTGGATAAATTTCCTGACTTTTGTTTATATTGTGTTGAAATTTCATAATTATAACTATAACAATAAAAAAGATCTTAAAGGTTAAAAGCCAGATGTGACTTTTGGCCTACTCTGTATAATGCATTCAAATATTTTCTGAAAGAGTTACATATAATCAACTTTGGGGCAGTCAAAACCATTACATCCAACATTAAACCTCCTCGGATAGATGAGACTCATTAACTTAGGAGATTAACTCATCTAGGTGATGAGCAACACTGAATGCAAAAATTTCAGGTATACAGAGCACAAAAAATGGCCTTGTGCCTAACTTGGATGTGTGTTCGAGAAAGTAAACATAATATTATCAACTCTTCAACGTAACAGATCAACAAGGATTACGAAAACAAAACACCTTCCGTAATTAACTATATACAGAATTTTTCCATTGGCCTCATCTTAATGGCTCTTTTCCTCTCTTTTAAATCCTCGTTCACCCAAGAAAACAACATATTCACAAAGTTCCCATTTTTTTAAAAATTTTAACGTCCTCTTGTTCCTATTCTATTTATTTCCTGTAACAACAAGACTCGAGTAGGCACAGCAACACTACAGAACAGCCAGTGTCTTGCTGTTCTCTCCTCTGTCGGCCCTTCCTCGTGACGGCTGGTGTAAATACAAAACCTCTATTTTTTCTGAACCCACCGTAGATACCATCAAATAAAAATAAACTACAGATAGACAACAACAAGGCAGTGATGAAAAGTATGTTAGATTTTTTGGCCTCCTACAATACGTGAGAATGGTTTTAAATTTTTTTCTCCTCCTACAATACGTGAGAATGGTTTTAAATTAGTTTTTTTGCCCTCCTACAATACGTGAGAATGGTTTTAAATTAGATTTCTTGCCCTCGTACAATAAATGAGAATGGTTTTAAACTAGATTTTTTGCCCTCCTACAATACGTAAGAATGGTTTTAAATTAGATTTTTTGCTCTCCTAAAATACGGGAGAATGGTTTTAAATTATTTTTTTGCCCTCCTACAATACGTGAGAATGGATTTAAATTAGATTTTTGGCTCTCCTACAATACGTGAGAATGGTGTTAGATTAGACTTTTGTGCCTCTCCTACAATACGTGAGAATGGTTTTAAATTAGATTTTTCCACTTCTACAATACGTAAGAATGCTTTTAAAATAGAATTTTTGCCTTTCTACAATATATAAGAATGGTTTTAAATGAGATTTTTGGCCCTTAAAAATACGTGAGAATGGTTTTTAATGAGATTTTTGGCCCTTATAAAATATGTGAGAATGGTTTTAAATGAGATTTTTGGCCCTTATACAATACGTGAGAATGGTTTTAAATTAGATTTTTACTCTTCTGCAATACGTCAGAATGGTTTTAAATGATATTTCTTACTCTTCTACAATACGTGAGAATGGTTTTAAATCGAGACAGAATCACAGTTGAAGTATTCTATGCCGTAATAACAAAAATACAATTTAGATGCGAGAAATATAAAAAAAATCAAGTATTCTTTCCAGTCGGTAATAAAAATTGTGAAGCAGTTTTGTTGTTGTAAAGTGTCGGCAATAAACACAAATTCTCATTTAACTACTTAATATCAGAAAGGAGAAAATACGTCCAATCAGTTAATGAAAATAGAAAAGGAGGCTATATCATTTGTTTAATGCGATTTTTAAAGATTTCAGTTACAAGTAAAATTACAGAAAATAAAAATTAAAATATAAAAAAAAAACGCTGAAAGGACAATTGAAAACAAAAATGGTCGAATAAAACGATAAAATAATCAGTTGACTATGAGAAAAAAAAATTATTGCCACACTTAAACATGTTAAAATACAAATAAAACACAATCAATTTTCGAGAGGGTTCGGAGACAGTTGACAAGAAGTCATAAATGCTACATAAAGAAATCACGCCGAAAAAAAACGCAATGAGAAAAGCGATAAGACGCTCTGCATTAAGTCTTCTATTACTGAATACTGCATTAACCCTTTCGATCCTAAAGGGCCGATACATCGGCCCTAGCAAATAATAACAAAAAAAGACACCCTGACAATGTTAATGCAATGGTTTTGACTTGGATTTGAAATCACGTAATACGATTCCAGAGCCCGAGCTTTTACCAATCCTCCACCGTCGCTGCCAACACCAACTGTATCACACTAATCTGTTTCTGTAATATAATACGTCTGAGTGACTACTTGGTAAGTTAGGGTCG
This sequence comes from Idiosepius hallami, assembly GCA_034780655.1. NCBI lineage: Eukaryota > Metazoa > Mollusca > Cephalopoda > Idiosepiidae > Idiosepius > Idiosepius hallami. The sequence continues at coordinate 848,911 of JAUZSX010000050.1, forward strand.
AAAGGGTTAATAAAGTTTTCACTCTTTATTCAAATATGCGACGTATTTGGTTTTCTAATGTTTAATTTCCCATTGAAAGGTTTATTTGAAATTTCTCATAATCTTGGAATTCAATACCAAATATAATAAGTCTTCGTGACTACTTGGTAATTTTGGTAAGTTAGGGTCAAAAGGGTTAATTCAACTAAATTTTACACTCTCAAGCGATACACTTTAATGTATTTGATTTTCTAATGTTTAATTTGCCATTGAAAGGAATTTTTGAAATTTCTCACAATCTTGGAAATCAATATTGAATATAATAAGTCTGGGTGACTACTTAGTAATTTTGGTAAGTTGGGGTCGAAAGGGTTAATTCAACAAAAGTTTTCACTCTTTATTCAAATAAGCGACGTATTTGATTTTCTAATGTTTAATTTGCCATTGAAAGGAATCTTTGAAATTTCTCACAATCTTGAAATTCGATACCATATATAAAAGAAAGAATCTGTGGTTTCGCTTACAAAACCAAATAATAAATTGATTTGTAGTTTTTTTTTCTTCACTTATTAATCTTGTTTTTTTTTTACTTTCTCTTTTCTTTAAAATTTGTTGGCTGAATATCATTGGTTAATTTCATGCTTGATTATATTTAATGACTGATACAATCGTCATTCTGCTCGAAGGTAATGTTGTCGTTGAAAAAGTTGCAGTTCAATAGATCTTATTTGCTTATCTCTAAGTAAACTTTGATGAAGTCAACAAAAGCACTTTCTTTTTCACGAATTGATACACATACATTTAGACACTCTATTATTTGCTTTTGTGTGATTGTGTGTACACAGGTGTACAGGGAAGCCTATCATTTAGGTGAATATTTATATAATAATATGGGTATTTTTTTTTAAATATACTGATTCTTTATTGTCTTATTCATTTTGTGAAGCTTGTCAGTGTAAATTGATATACTGGTCTCCATCTCGTATATGTATAGAGCACTTTCGAAGATGTGTTCACATTCTTTCGTCTGTGTATATCTAGCCTCGAGCAAAGCTCACTTTATTTCCCCCGAAAGTTTGACCACTTTAAGACAGGCAGGCTTGTGTATGAATCTCCACCCAGCCAGATAGCGTATGGGTTAGAGGCTCGCACTGCCACTGTCGACGGTTCGGTTTCGATCCTCGCTAGAGGAAGGCTGGTTTGCAGAGCTGTCCTGATGAGGAATAAATTCCAAAACGGGTCCGTTGACAGATTGCAAAATTTTATATAAATATAATTTTTTTTCTTGTATGAAACTTACACAGAACATTTAGAATAGCATAACATTTTATATTTCAGGACAGGAGAAGAGAAATAAAGCTCTTACATACGGAATCCCTCCCGAATTTAGTAATGTTAAGAATCTACATGCCAAAACTCCAACCCTTTTTTTTCCTCTCTAATTCTTTCAAGTTAAAATGAGATCATCTTTGTAGTCAAGCACCCCTGACTAGCAACATCAGATACTGCACGTTTTCTTGATAAATTAAGCATACATAGGCTGGATATTTTATAGCATTCGGTCAGGTCTTCTTCTGAGATGTTTTTTTATTTTAGGCCAGAAACTATCAATGAGGTGGACGAATAGCACTGATGATATGTGTGGATTTCAGCAGCAATAGGTGAAAATTAATCAGATTTTTAAATATGTATTTCTTAAAAAATAATAAAAATACAAAGATTGTTTTCTTACTTCCTCTCCTTCCTGATGTTTCTGACTATGAGTTCGGGATCTGTGAAATCTTGGCTTTATGTCAGATTCTTTATCAGGAACTGTAGCATCTTCTTCAACATCACCCTGAAGAAAAAAAATTAAATATTAAGTATAATTAAATATAATTTACTCATCCAAATCAGGTTTTAGAAATTATAAAATTAAAAAGGAAAAAAAAAGCACCTTTAGTAGAATAATGTCTATTTCAGAATATTTCATTCCTTTCACTAATATTGGCACTAAACGTACAATGTGTGGTGCTAACACTTCCTTGCAAATGGGTTGTTCTGCTAGGGATAACCAGAATTCACATGCTTCCAAGGAAACAGCATCATCATCATCTTGAGTACGTAACATCATATACTGAAAAATGCAAAAATTCCTTATATATTATTTGAAAAAAATTAAAATAATTTAATCCATTTGGATCTGACAACATAGGATTTATCTTGCAAATTTTTTATTGTACTTTTTTCTAATTATGTCAGTAAATTTTAGTTTAAAAATTTTTCTTACTATTCTAATTATATTAAATTCTACACAATGAAATATTTTATAAAAACCTTTAAATTATATCTTATCATTTTTTTTTAAATAATTGTTAAAAGAAAAAAAAAGGAGGACTGAGTAAATGAAGAAATAGTATAAAAAACTTACGCCAATAATATCATTGATATGAGGAATAAGTCGATCCATTCTCACTTCGACAAGCATCACTAAAGCACGACATACATTTTTGCGTACTTCAGTATCTTCATCAGTGGCCAAATAAAAGAGATTCTAGAAAAAAAAAAATATGTCATATCTATTATTACATTTTTCTACCATGCTAATTATAAATATGATTGCTGTAATAAGTTTTATTTCTGTATTCTATTAATAGAACTGACAACAGAGTTTAATTTTCATATACTTTTATATATTTGTTACATAATATTGATAAATAAATAGCAATAAGCGTTTTGAAAGTTAATGAATAAATTAATTCTCAAAATAAAAATTACTTTTATGGTGTATATAATTGTGTTTGGTAATTAACTCTTTTAGCATTAATAGTTTATACAACTTTTTAGCCCTTGCAGCGACAAAGAATAGTTTAAATATGTCTTAAGATGATAAGAACTCAATAAAAATTTAACTGAAGAAAAACAAGCATATTTTTAGAGGGTAATGTCTTTACCTCAATAAAAGAATCAATGTGCACCATCAAAGCTTGGGTCCGACTTATGATAAACTGATTGACGCAAGCAATAGCATGAGAACTGAAAACAAGAAAAAAATATTAAATCACTAGGAATCTATAAGGTTTTCACTATAGTTGAAGAAAACAAATTCATTAATTGAATTTAATGGGTGAATTTTCAAAAGATAAGAGGTTTATCAACATATAGAGAGAAACTGAATAAGCAATTCTTACCGAATCTTTGCACTGTTATGTTTGAAAAACTGTAAGAATTTGGGGATGAGAATATTTAATGGTCGGTTGACAACATCACTGTCCAGGGCCTCAGCAGAATCTTCACATATTTTTTGCATTGCCCCAAATGCACCCTAAACAACAAAAATAAGAAAATATGTATTTAAAACCAATTCTAACTTGAAATAAAATAGAAGGATATTAAAACACACACACACACACACACCTATTCAAAAGTGATTGAAAAAAAGAAGTTATTTTGTCAAATGACAAAATATTAACACCATTTAATAATAGTAGTGTTCGTGTTAATATAGCAAAACATAGTTTAGATAATTGTTGATACAGAAACTACATTAGAAAATTTATTCTTTAAAACAAAATATTAAAATCTCTCACTTTATATACTATATATACTCACATACAAACCTACATCGCATATAAGACGACCCCCTAAAACTACTTTAAAATGGCCAATTTTTGCAAAAATTTGCATACAAGCCGACCATCAACTTGTCTCATTTTACTTCATGTTCTTGCAGAAACTGAAGCCATTAAATCAACTCTCCCATAGCCAATACTACAGGACGGATGATGACCAAACCTTGCATGATGATAGTCTCTAGCTTGAAAAATAGTGTGCATCATCTCTAGGTAAAGATCATATTTAATGATGCTCTTTCTCAAACACCTTGGGATGGTACAAACTAAGTTGGGGTTCACAACCATGGCGCAGGTCAATTTATTTGTGAATTTGAATCAGATCACCCTCCTCCACTCCCAACCCCTCAATCAATCTTTATGAAATTTGTCAGAATAGTGGTTTCTTATCATAGGCGAAAATTTATTGCACTGTACCTCAACTTTGACCTTCCAGATTAACACTGCCAAAAATAATGTAATGGATCATTAGATCATATGTTAAAAGTACCTTTTCTAGTATACAATAATATACCTGATATATAAAATAGAAAAATTGCTTAGAAAATTCATTAAAAAAAATTTCATTAATACAAAAATTTATTTCTTTAATACAAAATAAAAAATAAAATAATTAAAAAATAAATCCTAATAACAATTAAATATTTTTTAAATATGAAAAGAAAACAATTTAATTTCTATAGAACAACTTAAATTAAAAACAATATATCTTCAATTTTGTAAAACAGCAAATTTTCATTTGCGGTTGATAATTGCATGCTTTTTTGACAAGAAAAGTAACCACTGTTTACTCTTTTGCTTGAAGTGATAAAGAACATTTTCAGTCTTTTGAATGTAGTACATACCACTATTATTTTTTTATTGACATCATTATCAATTGTATTTCTTCATTGTCCGAACCAACATTGTACATGTTACGTGGTTGGACATTTTTATTTTATTTTTGCAGTAAATAATCTTTAACTTCAACAGGTCTTACAGTTTGGAACATCAAAATATTTGCATCATTTTCATCAAATTTGATATGGAGATTTATTTTATATTTTATTTTAATTATTAAAAAAATTAATCATTAAAAAAAAAGATACATGTCCCCTCGAAAAAGGGAATTTGTTGAATGGAATGCCTGCTTATTAAAAGAAATTGAAACTAATTAAAACCAATTAAAATGTTAAATAAAAAATTACATGTCCCCTCAAAATGGTGAAATTGACAGATTTAAATACTTTAATTACTAAAAAACAATTAATTATAAAAAAAAAGAAAGTCGCCTCGAAAAACAGTGAAATTTGTTGAGTGGAATGCCAGATCATTAAAAGAAATTGATCTAGTAACTGGGGGAAATAATTGAAAGTCATTCAAGCATCCCTTACAACAATTTGATTAACAAAACAGGAGTTTGAAAATTAAAGTAACCATCATTCTTAGATAAACCTAAAATTATAATATTTATCATCATTTGAGTTGGGCTTGGTATTTTGGTCATAGTTGCATTGCGTAAATTGAAAGAATTAAATCTCAATGGTGATTAGTATTCTAAATTAGAATGGGTGAGTAATTAATTTAGCTAAAATTTACATTTTCTTGATGACCATTAGCTTCACCCACTAAACTTTGTATAATCATCATGCTGTGCAAATACTAGCTTATTTATTAGGCAACAACATAAACTTCAAATCAAACTCCTTTTAAAAAAGATCCTAAAATTTTTAGGCACGTTTATCTCAAAACTTTTTTTTTGGGGGGGGAGGTGTCACTACATTTTTTTTTTTTTTTTTTTTTTTTTAAATTGGTAACAAATTTTCTAACGAAAGTGCATAATCTAATAACATATACCAATTAAAATAGTCCTGATCTATAAATTTATTAATTTTAAAAAGAAAATAACTGCAATAATGATGAGCATACATTAAGTATTTATACAAAATTTGTATAAACACTTTAATGATAGAAAAAAAAATTAAAAAGAATTTTACCTCACAGACACTATAATCCTCTGAATCAAGGCATTGACAAAGACTTGGCAGCAATTCTGGCCAGTTGCGAAGTTCTCCTTTGGCCACAATAGTAGTGATGAGGATGCCAATTGTGGCTCGAATCAAAGGAGAAGAGTCGCCAATACTTTGCAAGCATTCTGCCTTAATGAAGTTAGTTACTTCAGATGGAAATTTTTCAAAGTGCGCCCTCACATTATTCTTAAGAATCAAACCACTCAAGGAACGTGTTGGATCATCTAAAAATATTTTTTAAAAAAATCAAGTTTAATATGTTGACCAAAATAAAAACTAAGCCCTTCAGCTGTTAAAAAAGGTAAACATTAAATACAAAATAAAATATGGGCCATTAAAAAAATAAATAAATAAAATCAATGTTTTTTATACTTGTCCAGATATATTTTGGTATCTGACAAACCAAAACGATTTACTGTATACCAAACAATTTTCATTACAGCTTAAATAAATAAATAAATAAAAATAAAAAGAGAAAAAAAATTTAAACATTTATAAAACAATAAATTGATGGACAGGTAAAAAAAAAAAAATCATTAAAATCAATAACTGTTTTAAATTGGAAAAGAGCTAATTTTCTTAAAATTATTCGTTTCATTTTTGTTTCTTTTTATAATGATAAAAGAATATCATGCATTAAAAAAAAAACAAGTGAAGCATGCATGGAACCCCATGAGTGCACTGTGAATGAGGCATAAAAAAATATTAAGTCCAGCATTTGCCCAACCTGCATTTAGCTCCAGATGTCTGCAGGCAGGGGGAGGGGAATCGAATCCTAGTAAAAATGAACAAACAGTGCAGTTTCCGACCTTAACATATGTAAATTTCAGTTCAGCACCAAGCAAAACTGCTAGACAAACATCAAATTTTGGACAAATCATAAAATGGCCTCAAAAAGGCATGTTTTTAGCCTGACTAGACGGGGGAACTTGAACCAGAATTTTGTTACTTTCAAAAATACTGAATTTACATTTAGGACAATTCCTTTCACATTTTAGACAGCTTTTAGAAAAATATAATGGATGGATATATGGATAAGTTATGAAGCAAAAAGTGTCACTTTTGGTCAACTGGGGTGTTTTTTGACCCATTTTAGTAGGTATCCTAAACTGGCCTAGTTTAGGTGCGAATACTAGTAAATAAAGTTAAATTTCCCTTAACTTCAACTTGCGAAATCTCGTTTCTTTTGTTTATTTTGATATGGTTTTGATTTAAATAAAATTTAATCTTTTGTCTTTATAGATATATAATTCTTTTTCTTGTGT
>JAUZSX010000050.1:868850-881724 GCA_034780655.1 Idiosepius hallami
AATGCCAGAATGGTATTTTGTTTATGTTTACTTGATTCTCTCAAGTTTCTATTATGAAAGTTGGTTTAAATGTTATTGGTTTATTGGTTATTTTTATTTTGTTGTTTTGTCAGTATCTTTTTTATTTTTTTTTAATTATATATATATATAATATCATAATTATTCTAAGTAATAAGGTTGCTTAAAATTATACTTAGAGTACTCAATATCAGTGATAGAGCGTGTACAGTAGTTAAGTGTAGACACGGAGTCAACGGGAGTCGACAACTGCCAGTTTCTCGCTTATGTGTTTGTCAGGTTATTATGGTATGCTCTCCTGATAAACATCTCTGATTTTTATAAATATAAATCTTACAGTTTAGTAAACTTTATATAAAATCATACATACATACATATATATCTGATATTCGTTGTTTAGAGAATACTAAACTCTAAGACTTTTATTTATAAAAAACAGGGGTATTTATAAAGACAGTATACCTCTATCCATTGCACTGCGAACCCCGATTTTTTTTATAGTGTGCCCTTCTATTAAATACCCCTGTTTTTTTATAAATAAAAATCTTACAGTTTAGGGCAGCGACGGTGAAACATTGGCAAAAGCTCGGGTTCTGAAATCGTATTATACGAGTTCAAATCCCAGTCAAAACCATTACATTTACCTTTAGCTGTCTCGGGCAGATGGGGCTCGTTAACTTGGGAGAGCAGCTCATCTAGGTGAAGGGTAACACCGAATCTAAAAAGACCCGGGTAAGAGCACGTAAAAATGGCCTTGTGCCAAACTTGGGTCGGTGCTCGCGAAGTAAATATAATATTCTGATTTATTGCTTATCTAGGTGAAGGGTAACACCGAATCTAAAAAGACCCGGGTAAGAGCACGTAAAAATGGCCTTGTGCCAAACTTGGACCGGTGCTCGCGAAGTAAATATATAATAATTCTTACAATTTAGTAAACTGTAAGTAAAATCATATCCCAGCTTCAATTCGACCTTTTTCTTTTTCTATAAGCTTCGTACGAAACAATTTATTTGTGGAGAGTCTGAACTTTTAAGACGAGCAGTAGCTTTAGCAGGAGTGCCACCATCAACCCTTCACGATGAAAACACTTAAACCCTGGCCACCAATGGGTAGGGAAAAAAATGGGTGAAATGGCCGTTGAGGGATTATAGATATTACTTATTTTTCCATCAATAAAAAGATTGGAAAATTTTCAAAAATAAGTTTGGTAGAATGAATTGAGATAACAGTGTACACCAAGTAAAAGGTCACACTAGCTTCATATACGCATGCGCCAGATTCTAAATTTATATTTTATCACTTGTCTATTTTGGTTTGGTTTTTGCTTTACGGAATATCAAACTTTAATACGCTACGAGGGAGGAGGATTGGTAACAGCTTTGACTCTGGAATCGTAGTACGCAAGCCCGTAAAAAAATGGCCTTGTGTCTAACTTAGTTTGGTGCCTTTTTTTAGAAAAAAAGATACTCAGGACTAGCACGTCCATTGAGTTCAATAAATCTTGTTTGAATAATGGGTTGCAGCGTAAATATATATATATATATATATATATATATATATATATATATATATATTGATAGATGGATACATATATATAGTTAGAGAGAAAGAGAGAGTGCATAGTTGCAGGCAAGAGAAATAAATCTTGCTAAAAACAAAAAAATTATCAATAGAGAAGTGGAAGGTGGAGGAGGGGGAGAGTTTCGGCAACTGAGAAAGAGAGGATTATAATAGGAGGGGGTAGGGAAGTCAGAACGCACTTGACAACCTCTGAAATATCGATCTTGCATAGAAATTACACTTGACCCAGGTTCCTCCAGCCCCTACCCCCCAACATCATGATTCAAAAGGAGGATCACTGCTGCTGCCACTCTTCTGATGCTGATGCTGCTACTATTGCTAATTAATATGCACTGATTAACCCTGCTCGAGTGCAATTCGTGTACATAGCCTCCATATCAGACTTGACTTACTCAGCAACTTCTTCTCATTGGTTGTATACATAGCTAGGGCCATTCAGTGCACAGAGAGAAAGAGAGACAAAGGAGGACAGAAAGGGTAAGAGAGATACAGAGATGAAAAAAAAAATCAATCAAGACCAGTAACAATGGTAGTATTATTAATTCCCAAATTTAATTGCAACTCAAAGCAAAAATGAAAGAAAAATATAAAAAGGAGAAAAAAAAGTGAAATTATTATTTTTTTTTAATTGTTTAACATTTTAATAGTCTTTCACTTTTTTTTTTACAGATTATTTAACTTATAAACAAAACCAATGATATTATTCTTAAAATTGTTTAACATTTTAATATAGTTTTTATAAAAAAAAAAGTGAAATTATTTTTATCATTTAATTGTTCAAAATTTGAAAATAGTTTTTCACTGTTTATAACTTCAATTTAAAACAAAAAAATAGAAATTATTTTTGTAATTATTTAAAAAAGTTATATAGTCTTTTATTTTTCTTACAGATAGTCTAATTTAAACCAAAAAAAATGCAAAATTATCTTTTTCAATGTTTTAACTTTTGAAATTATCACTTTTGTTAAAGATTCAATTTAAAACAAAAAGGGAAATTATTTTTAATTGTTTAATAATCAATTGTGTTTGAAACATGAATAAAAGGGTAAGTTTTTTTCTTTTGATTAACTTTTTAAATTTAAAAAAAAAAGTGAAATTATTTTTTAAATTAAGATTTTAATATAGTTTTCACTTTTGTTAAAATTATTTAACTTAAAAGCACAAATGTGTGATATTTTTTGAATAAACATTTTAATTGTTTTAATAGTTTTTTTAATGAAAAAATGTGAAATTATTATTCATTTAATTGTTCAAAATAATTTTTTTTAATTGTCTAAGATTTTAGTCCTTCACTTTTATTACATAACTTTTTTGTTTTCTTTTTAAACTGAAATAATTTAAGAAATAATAAAATAAAGCTTATGAGAACATTGAAATTAATAGACCAATTAACGATACAAGGTTGTTAAATGGATGACATACAAACTGTATTAAATAACAATTAAATCCAACCAATTAAAAAAAAATTTTTTTTTTTCTTTAATGTTATTACCACTTTTAGATAAGTTTTTACACTTTATCCTTAGAATCCTGATTTAGCAAAATGATCAACTAGTCACTCAGATATATTCTATTGGTCAACTATACTAGGGAGGATATTTAGGTGTGTCTTTCTTTTTTGTCTTAAGCCGCTTGGGCCGATTGATCGGCCCTTTAGGGTCAAAAGAGATTAGGCAGAAGATCCGCTGATTGAGGGGCAAAAAATAATTTATCTAAATTCAAGATCAGCTATTTTTTTTTTTTCTTCTTCTTTTGCTTTACATAAAAAGAGATTAGACGAGGGGGAGGGGGGAAAAAAAGGACAAAGAGGTCAGTCAGTTCATTTTGTTTGTTTATTTCTATTCTTCTTTGTTCCTTTGTTATGAAGTATTTAAAAAAAAAAAACCCACAACAGCACTTAAATGACACAAGGGTGTTTTATTTATTTATTTTTTAAGGATATAATTTACTTGGTTGAGTAACAACCTCAGTTAGACACAAGGCCATTTTTCACGCTCATTATCATCCTTGGGCGTTTTTGTAATCAGTATCACCCTTTCACCTATATCAGTTACTCTACCTGAGATGACAGGTTGCATCCACCAAGGTTTTGGGAATCAGTGTTATTACACTGGGATGAGTTAAAGGACAACTCTTTAACTTGTCTAGGAGGGTCGGGTTTTTTTTTTTGGGGGGGGGTAATTAAAAGGTTCACAGCCTTTACTAATTATTTCAAAAGTCCCAGAAAATATTCAAACATTTTGGAATAAAAGATATCTCATTTAATTTGGAAACTACTAAATATTGAAGTTTATACAACTACGCACGTCACATCTAAATCCTTCATACATTTATGCACTTCTATTATATTTAGACAATGTTGTTAAACAATTTTTATTAAAAAGAATTTTCATATTGCTTTTTAATATTTTTTTTACAATTCCAATTTAGTATATTTAGCCAAAATGTTGTTATTCTAAAAAGTGTTATTAAAATGAATCTCCCCCCCCCTCCTTAAGATGAGGTTTGATAATTTGTGTATCAAGTTTTTGGACTATTGTCCTCATCTTTATTATTGGTATCTTTGCTTCAGAATCCTTGAGATGAAGGTTGATAATTTGCATAATTTGCCAATAATTTCAGCATCCAATTTTTGGATTGAGATTAAAATTAAAATTTCAGAAAAATTTACAATTTAAAAAAAAAAATTATGCTATGAAAAATAATTTTACTTTCCAGTGACAACATAGATTATTTGAGGATATTAGTTTGTTTTTAAAGTATACCAACCATTTTTGGTCATTTAATTCAGAGAACAATTGTCAGTAGTGCTGCTATATAGATTAACCTATGTACTAAACCAGGTAGTCTTAACCAAGGTTTAAAGGCCAAATATAAATTAGGGCCTCCAAATTTGTATTTTGGTGGTCATTGAAGAAAATCAACTCATAATGGTTTTTATTATTAAAATCTTAATTTTTACTGTAAAAGGTATTTTCAATTGGGGTCCACGGAATATTTGTGGTGGTCTATAGACAAAATATAACAAATTAAAGACCCACAATGATAATTTGGTGGTCCTTTAAGAAAAAAACAACTTTTAATGGTTTTTACTACTAAAAATCCAATTTCTACTATAAAAAAGGGTTCTAATTAGAGCCTACATAGACCCTAAGGGGTAAAGAGAATATTTGTTGGGGTTCACAGGAAATATAAGAATTTGGGGGTCCACAATGATATGTTGGTGGTTCATGAAGAAAACCAACTCATTAATGATTTGTATTAATAAAAAATTTAATTTCCTAAGTAATTTTTAGTTTTGACGTGAAAAAAGTTGAAGTAGAGATTCAAACCTACTTCAAACAATGTTATATTGTACAAAATGTAGCTAAAGAATTATTATTACAGTAATTTTGATTATTATCAATATTATTACAATAATTTTGATTATTATCAATATTATTATTAATTTTGATTATTATCAATATTATTATTAATTTTGATTATTATCATTATATTTAATGTAGAATACTTTATTTTCATTAAATTAATTTTCATATGAAAATAAAGCTTTATTATAAACTATTTCCTTGTTAATTGAAAGCTCTAAACTTATTTTCTGGAATTCTTGAGATTAGATATTTTCAATCTCAGAAGTATTTTTCAGAAAACCTAGTGGAACAAATAAAAATAAAGAGGAGGACATAGTCTGAAAAAAACTTAAGATTCAAAATTTATATTAGTAAAAAAAAAAATAAAATAAAATTTATATTAGCAAAAAATAAAATATTATAATAGTTTTATGACCAATAGTTCATATCCAAATTGTTCCATCTACATTGACATGTTGACTGATACCCTTGAGAAAGGTGTGAATCCCCATCTTCCCTCCAGCTATGGATTAGATAGTACAAATTGTGCTATAGAAAAAAAACTGTGTTTAAAAATAATGTTTATCAAAAGTAATTGTTTTAAGCATTAAAATCACCTAAAAGCTTGATATGCCATTAAAACAAAAAAATGACCAATTGTTATGATAGGGTCCACCAAGAAAATACATAGGGAACAAGTGAAGCATGCATGGTCCCCCATGAGTGCAGAGTGAATGGAGCATTAAAAAAAAAAAACATACATAATGATATTTTGGACAGAAATATTAAATAGCCCCCAAAAAGATGCAAACCAGAATTTTGTCACATTCAGAAATACTGAATTTACATTTAGCACAATTCCCTCCACATTTTGGATAAGTTTCAGAAAAGTCAAATGGATAGATCAAAAGTTATGGTTGCAAAAAGTGTTATTTTTGGCCATTTTTTGGGGTGTTTTTGACCCATTTTAGGCTCACGTGGATGCAACAAGAATTTTCTTAATATAATTTTTTTTTACTATAAAAATACAACTTGTGGCAAAATTTCAGAAAAAGTAATGAACGATTATCCGACAATAGGCCAGACACACGCCACTGAAAACAATAGTTCCTCTCCAATAAATGGGAGGACCAAAAGAGAGTCCATGAGTAATAAAAAGCTTGAGAACCATAGTATTACACAATGAAACCTATACAATTTTTATAAGAATTTGTTTTCTAAATACAGATCCTGCTGTATATGACCCTTGTTGTCAGTGACCACCTGTTATTAGCAACCATTTTTCTATGCAAAAACGGTTAGTAGATTGGTCATGCAGGAGCTTTTAGTGAGTCAACATCTGTCGTATGAGACTTGTTTTTGATAGAAGTAGGGGGAGGGCTTACATGAGACAGGATCTATATTGCAATAAATTGCAAGTAAAAACCTGTAAGCTTTTTTTTTATCGTATATTTAGTCAGAATGTTGTTATTGAAACAAGTGAAATTATAAAGAATGTTTAGAATTTTTTTTTAATATTTTCTTTTCAATTTTAATTTGATATATTTAGGTAGAATGTTGTTATTCAAAACAAATGTTATTAATAAGAATTTTTATTTTTGATAATTTCTTTTCAATTTTAATTAAGTATATTTAGACAGAATGTTCTTATTCAAACAAGTGTAATTAAAATAAAGACAGAATAAGGTGTTTTTTATTAACTGATCAAGCCTAAATTAGTTTATTTTGTTTTCACTGCATCCTCTCATAGATAACAAAAGAAAAGGAATTGTTATCAACATGCTACAATTCAATCCATACAAATAAATTGTAAGGAAATATTTTATCTGAAATCTTTTTCTTTCTTAGGTATTATCACTCACATTCTAATTCTAAACTTGCATATTAGAACACTTGCTGGGGAAGTCCATTTGGCCGAGTGAATAGGCAGTCGGTCTTTGGATTTGTAGCACAAATGTTAAAATCCCAGTCATTCCATTTGCGTTCTCAATTGAACCAATACCCTTGGGAAAGGTATGAATCACCATATTCCCTCCAGCTATGGGTTAAACAGCAAACATTATGTTATTAAAAAATATGTGTGTATACAATGTTTTTTCTTGGCATTAAATAACCTAAAAAGGTTGATACACCGTAAAACACAAACAAACAGAACACATTCGACTTGAATTCAGTTAATCAAAGAAGACACAAAGGTTTTGTGCCTGAAAGTGCGCCTATGGAGAGTGAACTAGGGAGTGATCATCTCTTGTCGGGTCTGCGTGAGAAGGAAAGTAATGTTGCAAGACCCAAAACTCTCCAAGGTTTTGTGTAGATCCAAGCTGCAATTTAAACAGTGTCTAAAAGTCAATAAAATTAAAAGTGAAAAATGGATGAAGCCATGAACGTTTAGTTTAATGTGTTATATATAAATTATATAATAATTGTTTTGCGCTACAAATGTTTTGAGTCTTCAAAGCGACCCTTTAGACAAAAAAGTTTTCTTATTGAGTTTTGATAATTTTATTTGTGTAAAATTCTTTTGGTTTTGTATAGTAAGATGGCCTATATATGTAGTGAGTGTGCTCAATAACAGTGATGGAGCATAGAGAGGTGTTCTTTCAATGTAATGCTGTTGAAGGTAAGAAATTGATAGTTACTGAATGCTGTTGACTCTTTCTCTATGCTTGTACACGCGCGCACACACACACACATACATTTAACACTTACCACTTAAACAGAAAACTAATAAGCTAATTTTGGAATTTCACGGTCAATGATCAAGATATAAATATGTTTTTGTCGACCTGGTACTTAGAGACATTGTCAATGCCGTCTACCTGCTGTATTAGCTTCTTTTGGGGTTCAGGTTAACAATATATAACACCTACTTCTGCTTACCTTTGATTAAGTGCATGCAACAAACCAATATAGCATATATTAAGTGGTGAAACACGTACCCAGATAGGACGATGAGAGTGATGTGATGTCCTTTCCAAGTAGTAAATAATCACTGTGATGTCAACAATATAATTAGAGTGCTTGTTCAAAAGATAATTTGGTCCGAGATAAAAAGAATTATCAATTTTCTCTTTTGGCCCACAGCAACAAACAACAGGGTGATTCAAACGGCAAGAATTGCTAGTGGCCTGGGCAGGCGAGGAAGGGGGCTGCTCAGAGATCCTAATAGGCAGGGGATAATTTACATTGGGGGGGGACCGTTGGAACGATTTACAGTAACTGGTCGTTAATGACGAATTTAGTTTTGGTCACTTAGCAAGGGGGACGGCGGAAAAAAAGAACAATCAAATTTAGATTTAAAAAAAAGGTGATTATTATAACATAACTTTCATTTCATATAATTATGTACTTAAGGCCCTTCCATAGATTTCAAAATCTACGTACTAAAATGATCCCTGTAAAATACACCCTTTATATATATATATATGAGAGAGGGAAAGAGAGGTTGCTTATATTTATAGTTAGAGTGCTCAATATCAGTGATAGAGCATGTATATTAGTTACGTGTAGACACAGAGTCAATTGCCTTGGGTGAATGTCAATTTCTCACCTGCGCAGTCATTAGACCAAAAAGCTTTTCGGTTTGATAACTGCACAAGTGAGAAACTTACAATCAATGAAGGCTGTTGCCTATGCTTAACTAATATGTGTGTGAGTGTATTTAGACAGAATTCTATTTAGTTTTATATAGGGTAGCAAATTTAAAGATGATGACTATGGTCTGCATAATAAATATACAAATAATCAAGCCTCATTTCAAGGATTCTGGAAAAATCATCAAATAACTTGGTTGAATAACAAATCCCAAAACTTTATAAAACAATAACAAGTGTTGCTAGCCCTGATTGGGGTGGCTTTGATGCTCTTTCTGTGCTCGTTTTAATCTATGTTTTTTGTAATTTGAAGTCATTCTTCATTTTTAAGAAAACCAGTTATTTTTTTCAAAAGCAGAAAATTATTTTAGTAAACTGTTGCCCTCATCCTTTCACAATCCTTGAGATGAGGATTGATAATTTGAATTTGAAATAAAATATTTGTTTCATTTTATTTCTATTTCCCTTCACCTTTGGACCCTGATTTAAAATGTGATAACAAGCAAAAAAGATGATAATTATCAAAATTACCAATTATGGAGGGCTAAAATATTTGTCGTATTCTTCACTAGGTTGGTAGGGCCTATAGATTGGCTTTTCATGATCCAAATGTTTAACGTTATGGTTATAAAATTTTTTATTTCAATTCAACTTGTTTTTTCTTCTCGTATGAGGTTAAGGTGAATTTTTGGGGTTTATTATTAGTTTGGTTGGTTGGTTGGTTGGTTGGTTGGTTTCATGCTATATACATGTTTTTTTTTTTAGGTCATTTAATGGCGGGAACAATTATTTTTTGATAAACGTTCTTTTTTTTTTTGTTTATGCATAGTTTTTTGATTAACACAATATGCACAATTTAACCCATAGCTGGAGGGAATAAGGGGGATTTATAACTTTCCCAAAAGTATTACTCCAAATGTAAACATAGATGGTACAACTGGGATTTGAACGCACGTATTATGATTCAAAAGTTTGACTACCCCCCCCGTCCCAAGTCGACCTCCCCACTTTTTTGTTGTTAAATTTAATTTTTATTTTTAATTTAATCAATGTTGTTGGTTGGTTTGCTAAGGTTTAATGACCTATCAACCATTTATGGTCATTTAAGGTCCCACAGGTTTTCGGGGGAATTTTGTCTATATAAAATTATTTTTATTGTTGTTTTGGAATTTTTTGGTTTGTTAAGTACATTGGTTGTCTAAAGGTTTTTAGTATGATTTCCATATTGATACATTCAGTTAAATAACCTATATTAACACTGACAGCAAAATGACCAACTTGTCACTTAGATTCTATTTAGATGACCATATTAGGGAGGAAATATCAGTGTCTTTCTTTATTGCTTTGGGCCACTCGGGCCAATATATCAGACCCTTAGGGTCAAAATTAATCGATATTCACTCTTAGAACCCTGCCTTATAAAAATGACCAAGTAGTCTGATGCTTTCTATTGGACAACTATAGGGAGGAAATATTGGTGTCTTTCTTTTTTGCCTTAGGTCTCCAGGTTCAAATGAGATGAGGCAAAAGATCTGTTATCATTTGGGTGCAAAAATAATTTATTTAATATAATTTTTATTGTCGTTTTGGGTTATTTGGTTTGTTAAGTACGTTGGTTGTGTGGTGGTAATCAGGGTGGTTTTTTTTTTAATCATATTAGTTTTTATTTAGTATTGTAAAATTCAATTTTTTTATGGGAGAGGCATTGTGTTGGCCAGGTTTGGTTCAATAGATATTATTTTTAGTTTAAGCATAGAAATATTTTTGCTATTGTAATAATTTTTGGGGGTGGTTTGTAGTATGATTTCTGTAGTAATAGATTCAGTTAGGCGGTAATCAGGGTATTTTCTGAATTTGGTCGTTTTAAACTAGTACTGGGGTTTTAATTCTATTTTATTTATTTTTTTGGCAGGAAGGTTGGTTTAATCAATAGTATTTTTAGTTAGAACACAGAAAAGTTTTTTGCTATTGTAATAATTGTTTTGTTTTTTTTCGTTTTTGTTTTTTTTAGTTTTTTTTACTAACAAAGAATAACTTCTTTGTTTAAATTTTGTTGCACATATACACTGAGGAAGGAGGAAGAGAGAAAGACAGGGGAAAGAATAAACTAACTACTATTAAAATAACCAAGGTGTGGTTGTTGGTAATGATAATATAATATCTTTATTATTTTATGAGAGGGCACAAGCACTACACCTCTCTCTCCTCCTACTCCTTACTATGGATGGAATTTTGTTGTTGTTGTTGTTGTTGTTGTGTAATGGAAGAACATAAGCAAAAATTTGTTTGAGGTCTTATTTTTTTGTTTGTTTGCTGTTTTTTTTTTAACAAGTTCAACTATGCAAGATTGTTCTAAGCAGAATTTTAGGAGAGGAAGAGAGAGACAGATGGAAAGAGAGAGATTGAGAGGGAAAAATTTGTTTTAAGTCTTTATTTTTTTTGTAAGCAGTATTCTAGGAGAAAGAGATTGACAGAGAAAGAGAGGCCCACGTAAGAGGAAACATTCATTTTGTCCACAGTTTTTTGAATAACACAATATGCATTATTTTATTCGTAGCTGAAAGGAATGTGAAGGATTCATACTTGTCCCAAGAGTATTTAAACAAATGTGAACATACACCGAACACTTGGGATTTGAACTTGTGAATTACAATTCTGAAACCTGACCACCTATCTACTATCTTAAGTGGACTTTCACAATAAACAGGGGGATGGGGTGGGAAATTAATGTTTTTTTTTGTTTTAATTTCTAAAAGTGAGGAAAGAGAGGTTGTTGATTGATTGGCTTTTATGGCATATCAACCTTTTCGGTCATATAAACGCCAAGAACAATCATTTTATGCAGTATCTCTCTGTTTCTTATACTGTTTTTGAATTACTCAAGTTGTACTATTTAATCCATGGCTGGAAGAAATATGGCGATTCATACCTTTCCCAAGGGCATTACTTTTTGTTATCACATTGTTTTTGAATTACACAAGCTGTACTATTTGATCCATAACTGGAGGGAGCATAGGTATTCATATCTTTCCCAAAGGTTGTTAGACCAAGTTCAACAAAACTAATGGAACTAATATTCCAACAAGTATCGTAAGTGAATAAATTTTTTAAATAATTGTTACACCCAGCTGTGCATTGGGCAGCAAATTTGTATTTTTGCTGTTTCTGTAGCATACTTGTTTTAATCAGAAAGTTGCTAGCCCTATGCTAAACCCTCAACCTGGAGGACTTTTTTTTTTTTTTTTATTGGAGTCAGTGTTGGTCTTCACCTAGATGGATACTCTCCAAAGTTAACGGAGGGAGCCCTCTGCCCGAGGCAGCTAACAGGAGATAGAATTGTTTGGACTGGGATTTGAACTCCATAATCCAAGCTTTTACCAATGCTCCACCTTGCCACCTAAGTGAATAAACTGCATTTATTTTTTGTTGTAATTCAAGGTTCAATTGATAAAGAAGCTTTTTGTTCTAAGTTTTTCAAATCTGGTCATGTTTTTTCCACTGATAAAATAGATCTAATGAATGAATGGATCTACTAATTTATTTTTAGCAATAATTTATAAATATAAAACTGTTTAGTCATTGACTCATATAAAGGGTGTGCCGCAAGGGTAGGGCATTGGTAAAAAGCTTGGACTCTGGAATTGTATTGCGTTAGTTCAAATGCTAGTCAAAACCATTACATTCACTTTTAGCTGCAGATGGGCTCATTAACTTGAGAGAGCAACTCATCTACGTGAAGGGCATCACCGAATACAAAAAGCCCAGGTATATAGAGCACGTAAAAATGGCCTTGTGCTTGACCAAGTAAATATAATGTAGGTTATGTCCCAAAAGTCTCTGAAAGATTTTAAACTTAAATAGAATCTTTATTTTCTATAATATCTTTCTGTAATTTAAACACAACATGACAAAGACATTGGAAAATTAAAAAAACAAAAATGCAAAATTCAAACAATCTTTCTTTATGAGAAATAATGTCTTTTAAATGCTGCCCATTTTGCATATTTGTGATCTTTGCAAAATATTATTCATTACAGATTGCAGAATCTCTTAACTAGCCCTGACTTTTATCTTGAGGGAATATCTCAAAGAAAGAGTCTATGTTAAAAAATATCCCCAAATCCTGCAAGAATTGAAGGAAATAATAGATTAAATCACAATCCAAAGATTCTACAATCTGGCATGAATAATATGACCTAATATATACATATATAAGGTCTTTGACTCCATGCCTATATTTACATGTTATATCACTGATATTGAGAACTAACTATAAATATAGGCAATCTTTGTCTACATATATATATATATATTCATGTTTGTGACTATGTG
>JAUZSX010000050.1:910650-922487 GCA_034780655.1 Idiosepius hallami
CTATTAAGACATTAATAATGTATTTTCATCTTAAGTGAATTAATTGCATTAATATTATTTAGAAAAGAACTTTAAGAATTAAGAAGAGAATTCTAACTTAATCTATGTCATCATGTTATTCAAATCTAATTTGAAATTTGATTTATGTTTAAAGATTTAACATCTTTCTAGCTTTAGCAAGTCAATGGATGGTTTAGTTTTAAATTTTTCTCACATATGTTTTAATTTTATTATAATTTGAAATTTTTATTTACAGACTGACAATGATGTGCTTATTGTGACATCATATGAAACAGCTATGAGAACTGGATATAATTTTTTGTCAGTTTTTTTGAAAAAG
Organism: Idiosepius hallami; assembly: GCA_034780655.1. Lineage (NCBI taxonomy): Eukaryota > Metazoa > Mollusca > Cephalopoda > Idiosepiidae > Idiosepius > Idiosepius hallami. The sequence continues at coordinate 910,991 of JAUZSX010000050.1, forward strand.
TAATTACAACTTTTTTTTTACAATTTTTTCTTTTATAAATTATTGAAGATTTTGTCTTATACTTTTTTAATGTCACATAGAGTAAAAAATTGAATGGATTAATCTTTATGGATTAAACTGAAGTTTCAATGAATTATGTATTAATTGTACTTGACATCACTTGAACTGTAATTCCCTTATGTAAAAATATGCAATATCAAATATTTCCTCGTATAAATTTACCCAATGAAAATTTTCAAATCTATAATCATAACTGATTTAAATATGTTTAAATTATGTATTTTTGTGTTATTTCACACCTTTTGAAAAGAAGCATAAATAATCAGAGTCAATTTCAGTTATAGCTATTACTACAATTCTGATGAATATGAATATATATATATATTTATAATGTTGTAAGAAATAAAAGAAAATTATGAATTTAAAAATAAAATTAGAAATAATAGATAAGCATCAAAAAAGAAATAATGATTTAGCTTAACATAGTAACTACAGTATAAAAAACACAAGTCAAATAAATTCGCACAGAAATAGACTTGCAAAGAAAAAAAAAATACTATTAAATAGGAAAAACGATTTAAAATATACATTTCTTTTTCTAAATAATTAATGTTTGCTAAGACATAAAATGTAACTGTTTTTATATTTGAATTAAGCTTCGGTAAACAAAGTAAACAAACACAAAAATGAAACTGATTGATAGTATAGAAGGAAAAATTAACCGGAAAAAATAAAAGCCTAGTTATTTATTTTTTTAATCTATTTAAAATGAAATATTTTGCTGAGTTTCTCTTTTTTTTTTTTATTGATGCTTATTTAGTTTTCTAAAAACAGCATTAGACTTAACAAACAAAAGAAAAAACTATTGCTTAAAACAACATTCAGTATAATCTTTTGAAATCATAACATCAAGAAATGGTAAGGAATGATTAGCTTCACATTCCAGTGTGGAGAGCTGTGTGCAGGCTATTTGAAGCATCGAAAAAGATTAAAGACTCATCATATGAAGGAAAACATGCAAAAGTGTGGGTATATATATATATATATATATATATATATATATATATATATATATACAGCGTGTATTTTATAATTTTTCAAAATAATTATTTTCCATAAGCTCTAATCATGTTTGAAACTAGTGAAGATTACCATTTTCATTCCTTTATTTCAAATCTGCTGTTATTTCATTTCCTTTCAATATTCTTTGGTTTATTTTTTAGATGTACAGCAAAGGGTGAGGATGATTATCGTCCACTTTTTGAAAATTTTGTTCAGGATTTACTTTCAACAGTCAATAAACCTGAATGGCCAGCTTCTGAATTACTGCTAAGTCTTTTAGGGAGAATTCTTGTAAGTATAATCTTTCTTTCATTCTATTTTTATGAATATTATGTAAACACTGGTATTTGACTTTCATCAGTTGATCAAATTTAAGATAAAGCAAAAGTTTTGATGTTGAAACATTTATTTCAGAGGAATTTTTATCTTTGAAATAATTCACTATATTTTCACTCTGCTAAGAATATTAATCTGAATCTTGGTAAAAATATTGGCAATGTTTTACAACTATCCGTACGTTTCGAAAACAGGGACCATAAATCTGTCAGGGACACTTTTTGCATTTTCACCATCAAATTACTTTCACTTTGTTAGGGTTTAGGGTTACGGTTAAATAAATAGTTATAATTTATTTAAATATTTTCTTCGTTTACTTCATTTAAATTAAATCAAGTGTTTACGTCAAAATCGTATAATAACTTGTGACTTGACGGTGAAAATGCAAAAAGTGTCCCCGACAGATTTATGGTCCCTGTTTTCGAAAGGTACGGATAGTTGTAAAACACTGATAAAATATTTGTCTGAATCTGTATAAAAAGATTGGTCTTAATCTCAAGAAAAGCAAATAATCTGATACTGATAGAGATAATAGTCTGAATCCCAATATGAATATCAGTTATAACTTTAATAATGAGAATATCAATCTGAATCCAAATTAGAATTACAGGATAAAATTCTGATGGAAATACCAGTTTGAATTACAATATAAGTCTTTATAAAGAATTCTTGTTGGGACTCCAATTAAAGATATGAATTTGAATCATGGCAATAATTTGTATTAATCCCCATAAAAATGTTAGTTTGAATTTTGATATAATAATTTGGATCATGATAGTAATATAAAACCATCGGTCCGTATGCAGACGAAGCAAAATGGCCACAGATCCAAATCTCGCTACTCCGCTTGCATGTAGACGTGATGGCCATTCAGTAAAAAAAATAAAAAAAAAAACATTTGAACTCGTGTAATATGATTCCAGAGCCCGAGCTTTTACCAATGCTCCACCATCGCAGCCTCTTAATATAATTTCTTGATAATCAAAAGTGGTAATAAAACTTTGTAGAAATCAATGCAGCAAAAGTTCTTCAATAAAAATTGAATTAAAATCTCAATTAAAAAAAAAATTTATTCTGTAGAATAAAGCAATCATAATTTCATCCAAAAAGAAAATACAATAGTGTATCAATTAATCAATTACTTAGTGATTGTCTATCTATAATAGAAGTGTAAGTAAATTCCTTAAGGACGATATGTTAAGCATTCAAGTCACTTGGTGATCATCTCTCTGTAATAATTAAAGTCAGGAGAATTCCTTAAGTACGATAATCCATTGAATATTTCATCCATGTTGTGTTCACTTATGTGGTAACAAATAAAGTAAAATTCTCTAAAGTACGATATCCCGTGAAATAATCAATTGACTCAGAGATCATCTATATATAATAACCTGAGTAATAAAATTACTTGAATACATGCAATAATTCCTTAAGTTTTCAATCCACGTTGTGTTCCCTTACGTGTGGTAACAGTACACATAAAAATCTGGCGAGTAAAATGTTCCGTTGAACTAATCAATTTAGGTTGGGTGCTTAGGGTTCTTTAGTTCACTTTAATTATAGTATAAATAATTTGGAGTATTGGTTATGTCTCTGGGTTTAAGGATACCCCCCATATGTGCAAACTGACAGACAATTGTTATTTTTTTGCAGTATTGGTTATAATCCTAACCCTGAAAAAACAGAATAAAAAGCGTAAATACTTTTATCATCGCTTGAATAATAGAATTAGTAATCATGTGTATTAATTTAAATAGATTTAATCAATTAATGAATAATAATTCATAACCTTGGAAAAAAAAGCTAAGAAGAAAAACAATAAATGAATTCATGTTTTAAAAAAAAGAGCGATGTTTTCTGATATTTATCAATATTAATTGAAATCTTTGAATGGTTGCTTCTCGCTTATACTATTTATGAAATAAGTTTGAATTGGAAGTTTCCACCAAGTCAGTAAAACAAAACTATAATAAAAAATATATTTTAAAAATATTTTAATTAATATTTTTATTTTATTTTAATAACATGAAAATATATATCAAGATTGTAAGGATTTTCTATCAAAAAACTTTCTATAGAAATGGTAATGTAGAAACATTGTTCTATTGGTGACTAACAAAGTGAAACCTAAACATTGTCCAAACTATTCCAACTTAAAATAGTAATCTGCATTCCAATAAGAATATTATTCTGAATTTCTCTTCAGATTATTTACAAGCTCTATTTTCTATTTGAAATAGCAGTAAAAACTCACTTAATCACTATGAAAGCCATAAACATTGAAAATCTTGCTTCCTCTACAGGTTCAACAGTTTAGTAACAAATCTACAGATATGTCATTACGAGTTGCTTCCCTTGAATACCTTGGGATTGTAGCAGCCAGACTAAGAAAAGATGCTGTATCTAGTCACATGGACCAAGAAACAATCAATTACATTGTAGATAAGGTAAGATTACTTTTTCATTACTTGTAGAATTGATTTACTGAGTTTTCTATTCAATTGATTAAAATAATATTCTTTTCAATTTTACATTTTTTTAAATAACAATCAAACTATTATAATAATAGTTCTAGGAACTTTTTATTATCAAGGACTTCTTCCTATACTAACAAAGTTTAGTTATCTCTTTATATCATCTATTTACATATCTTTTTGAGAAGCACACAAATATTTATGTTCAAACTGTTTATAAATTGATCTTTCAAACTAAAAAAATTAACATTCAGTTTTTATGTATTATTATGAAAGTCATCCACAAAGTAATGCCCCCTATTTTTAAACTTTTCACTAAAAAAATTGAAGTGGAGTGGTATTATAAATCGAACGACTTGGATTCAAATTTGTAGCCTAGTGGGTAGGCTGTCAAACTTTAGAATCGTATGCAAGTTTGAATGCTAGTCGTTCTATTTATTTTCATAATTGAACTAATATTAAGATGATTTAGTGTTTTTGTTTGTTACATCTGCTGGTTGAAATTAGTTATTTTCCATTTTATTATACAAAAGCTTAATGTTTAATATTCTTCAATAAACTATTATATTTAAACCAGTAGTACATAGGTTGGTTGACATTATTTTAATGTGAGATTTTAATATGTTTAATGCTGAAGCATTAACACATACTGATACAAAAACTTGCCTTACTTACCAATGCCTCCATCATGTTTTGAAATTTGACGTCTTTCACAATTTGCATGATTTTTTTTTAAATAGGCAAACAGTTCACAAAAAGAAAAGAGAGATTCTAACATGGTATGTTATTTTCATTATTGCTTTGAATAAATGCTTCAATCTTGGTTTTCTTTTTTTTCATAAAAAATAATGTTACAATTTATAATTGCATTTCAGACAATATGAATAATCCTTCATTCCCAAGGATGAATATACATTTACAAAAAGGCTCCCTTTTATTACTGAATAGTTATTTGGTTTCATGAAAAGAATGTTGAATCCAGATTATTATATAATTAAAAATAGATAAAATAAATAAATATATTATAAAGCCTCATGTGACTTCTTCTTGAAAGACGGCCTCAGGTGAATCAGATTTCAGTCAACAGAGGAGCTGAAAGAGGCATCAGCAAATTATCTGAAAGGACTATTAAAAAAAGGACTTTGAGGAGGTCTTCCAGGATTGGAAGAGAAGCATAGAGAAGTGTGTAAATGTGGGAGGTCATTATTTTGAAAGGGACAAAGTTTTGTAAGCTTATGAAAATAATTATCTCCCCTGAAATTTTCTCATTACTTATTGAACATACCTTGTATTATTTTAGTAAAAAAAGACTGTGAATATCCTTTATTTTATCTCTCAATCTATTATCATAAGCACTAGTTTTTTTTTTATTAGTTATCACTAGAATTTGTTGCTATGTAAAAGAACCTTAGGGGGGCGATTTAAATTTTTGGTTCTTAAAAACAAAAACATGAATTTTAATCATTATTTTTTAGGAAAATGAAGATGATGAAAGCAGACAGACTGAATGCCTTCAGAAAGCATTGTTAGATTATCTGGCTGAAAATGGTCAGAGTGAACCAGCTTTATTAGTAAGTATTTAGAACTGTTGTAATTCCCTTAACCTATACAATTAATTAATTAATTAATTCTCTTTACCGTAACAATCTAAAAGACCTTTTCCACAATGTAGACTCAAACAATATCTTAGAAACAACATTATATAGCAAAATCTAAAACCAAAAAAACAAAAAAAAACAAATTTAACCAAATAACCTACTCAGCGTTAAATAAACCATTCAATCCAAACCAATCCCTTAACCTAATCATTCTGTTTTAAATAATGGTAAGAGTCCAGACTAGCTTATAAAATCTTTTTATTAGAAGTATTTAGTTGAACAAAGCTTTCTAAAGTTTATTCTGCCTCAAGTTTTTTTTATTACAATATATTTGACTAAAATAATGGAACAATATCTGAAGCCTGACCACCTGGAACTTCATATGTCAGACCCTGACTTTAAGGGTGTGTAGTTTAACAACAAGCTTACCTGATCTTCAGAGCTTAGACAGAGAATTGTACCACCCGGGTATCACAAGAATGACATGTTGTCTGGAGTAGGAATCTACCGTATTCAGTTGAAGATGTAAAGTGAATTACCAACTTTTCCCAAATATGCACAGAAAATAAAGGTTTTATAAACAACTTCAAGCAACACTCGTAAACACCACCCAACCTTTTAAAAGGCTTAATCTGAATTTTAAGGGTCCACTACCTTCTAAAGTACAAAGTTCAAGGCATCTGCTCTATTCTCGCAAGTTTTTAGAGTGCCTGTATACATTCATACAAATCATGGATTTGCCTTTATGTCAGAATATCTCAAGAATATTTTGCATGAATGAACTTTCCCTTACAATCCCCAAGGAAACTGGCCTTGGGAACGATATAACAAAATAATATGGAAGACTGAATATTTGGCAATGGCAAAAGGAAAAATACCAAGCTTAAAATGGGAAAGTGTCGTTCCTGAGGCTCTTAAAGCTACAGGTACTTACCCCCCCCCTTCTTCATGGCTTGCACAACCTGGAATCATTTTACTGAAACATTATGTTCGTTGTAGTAAATATGACCCTTTAGCCAGCAAAGTGAAATTGAGGCAAACCCCCAATACACCCAGATTGAAACTGCAGAAAGTCAACGGTCTTCTTTAGAGATCTTGCTCCAGCTGGAAATTCTTCTTCTGGCATTCACTCGAAACGTGTATAAATGTTCTCTTGAGTGGTTAATTTTAGCTGGAAATATACCTGACCTGAAGAGGCTGTGATAGAGGATTATGAATATCCAGTTGTCAGAAGCAGCCCAGTTAAGCTAGGTGATCAAATCCATTGTAGATCTAGTTCAGAAACTCTGCCGAATCAATCTCACTATCCTTACAAACATTCTTCTACATCTGATTCTGAAAAAAGACCAATATGACAAAAACAGTCTCACTCTACATTGACACCCACTTTTCAAACACCCAGCAACTGCAACATAAGAAAAAATGGTGCCATTTCAAGGCTAGATCCCCTCTGCCAAATTATGTTTATTATAACACATCTGACGTAGATGGCCCCGAGTCACCTAACAATCGAGACATTTGTGGGATTTGCAAAATGCCAGATAGTTTGAAAGACTTTATTCTTGGATATAAAAATGAAAAAATGTGGTTGACATGCACACCATGAAAAAGAATGTGTTAAATATTTTTAACTCAACATGGGTTTTATGGATGATTATTTTGTGTCATCCTAAGGATCTCAGTAAAGAATCCTCAGTTTCCTTAATCTATTTTAATTACATTTTATGATATTCATATCTGTGATTTGTTTTCTTAAAAATTCTATTCATAAAAAAATTGTTTCACTTCATTTTTTTCAAAGTTATAATTAAGTTAAAATTATGAAAGACTTATAGTTTTTGTTCCTTCATTTTGGTATTTATAAAAAAAGATTCTACTTAATCAATTCTTCCCATTGTTTCTCTAGTTTTCCCGGTCGTTCTACATTGCACAATGGTACAGGGATACAGATATGGAAGCTGAAAAAGCTTCAAAGAAAGGTGCACGAGCAGAAAAAGATGGCGACATTGAAGAAGTTGAAAGAATTACTGAATTAATCACAAATTCAGAGAAAAAGAAAAAATTCTTATTATCAATGGTACCAGTTAATAATAAGCCTCTAGCATCTATTAGGTAGGTTATTTTTTATGACTTCTTTAATCTTTATTTAAGTATATTATATTTATTTAGTGAGCACCAACCCAAGTTTGACACAAGGCCATTTTTACGTGCTCTTACGCGGGCTTTTTACATTCGGTGTTACCCTTGACCTAGATGAGTTGCTCTCCCGAGTTAACGAGCCCCATCTGCCCGAGACAGCTAAAGGTGAATGTAATGGTTTTGACTTATTTAAGTATATATATATATATATATATATATAAAAGTTTCTCGCTTGTGTGGTCATCAGGCTGAAATACACGCTCTATCACTGATATTGAGCCCTCTAACTATAAATTTAAGTAACCTTACTACACAGATTAATATATATATATATGTATATATATATATATATATATATATATATAATACACTAGTATTATTGCCCAGCGCCGGGGACTTGCCAATATTTTTTTTTCAATCCTTGTTGTTTTCCCTTCCATAGCTTAGGGTCCCTTGAACACATTTGTTCACTTTAATTATAGTATAATTTGAAGTATTGTTTATGTCCCTTGGTCTACAGTCAAGTTGCATTGGAGATACAGCTCCTGTCAGATCACAGGTATGTCCAATGCAACTTGGCCTTATAAATCAATTTAGCATTTTAGAAGTGGTGATTAAAAAATCTTTTTTCAAAAACACTGAGAAGACAAATTTTCCTTTAACAAATGTTCAAATAATAAAAAAGATTTAAAATTAAACATAAATTCTTTATTAAACAAAAAAATAAAAGAATAAAAACAACAGATGTTTATACATATAACTTAAAAAAAAACTATAATAGTAAAATAAAAAAAATTGATTTAGACCACTTGAATTTGCATGTGTATGGTATAGTCAATCTATTTAAATAGGCTACATTAACTACCTTATAGAAAAAGCATTGCATTCAGCAATAATGTCTTCCTATTAGTAATATATTTAAATTAAATTAATTAATTTTTTCTCCTTACCAAGTGTTGTTCAAATAATAAAAATAATTGTTAAAAAAAAATTAACTCAACTTGACTGTATAAATCATTTTAACAATATCAGGATGGAGATTGTTGCTTAAAAAATCATTTTTAAAAACATTTCAAATTACTGAATTTCTTTCAGATGAAAAAAGCAATTTTTTTCTCAATCTGCAGACACATAATTCTGTGTCTTTATATAAACAGCATTTAGACTAAAAATATATTATAAAATATAAAGATCAGATTATTGAGGTTTTTATGAGACAATCCTGTAAATCTTTAGAAAATGAAACCACAATAGTTATTTAAAAAAAGAAATGATTCAGACCACTAAAATTTGCCTATGTACAGTACTGCTCTTCTCTATAATAGGCTTCCTTAACTACTTTAGAGAAAAGCATTAGAAAGAATGAATTTAGTATAAAAAGCTTTAGAAATGAATTTAGTACAGAAAAACAGTAGGAATGAATTTTGTATATAAACAAGCATTAGAAATGAATTTTGTATAAAAACAAACATTAGAAATAAATTGAGTAGAGAAAAGCATTAGAAATGAATTTAGTATAAAAATGCATTAAAAATGAATTAAGTATTAAAAATCATTGGAAATAAATTTATTATGTAAAAGCATTAACTGCTTTCCTATATAATAGGCTTCCTTAATTTCTTTAGTGGTAAGTCCCTGGTGTCTGTGCAAAGTTGGCAATACTTCTAGTAATTTATAAAAAACCAAAAATACCTAAATATTTTTATAGTGAAAAGTTTAAAAGTTTTTATCAAGGTTCTAACAATTGTTGATTATTTTTTTCCTATTATTTCAGAGCATCTCAACATTTTCTCAGCTATCAAGAAGCTTGTTTAGCAGCCCGGTATTTAAGTTCAAAGAGACCATTTGCTTTGAGTTTTGACATTTATTTAACTCAGGTAAGTTTACAATTTTATCACATGATTTTCTCAACTTAAACCTGTAATATTTATGTAAAATAATAATTTCAGTTAAACTAATCTCTTTCAAGTATAAGATTTCTCTTCTTTAATGAATTAGATGCTTTGATTTTCGTGTCACTTTGTGGACATATATTCCATATGAAAAAAATATACTTGTTTTCTAGAATTTATATACTATAGATTCTAAATCTAAAAAGATCTCCAGGCCAACATTTGTTTCAGCAAAAAGAAGAATTTGTGTGATCTCTGTTTTGACAGAGAAATATTTCTTCTCTAAACACAATTTTAATATTTTTCATATGGCTGGAAAATTTGATAATACTTTTTGACCTTGTCAAAATAGTTTACGATTACATGCAGAAAAAGTAAATTATTAGGCTGCTATTTGGCGGAAAATGTTTTTGCGTTAATATTAATTGTTCTTCACCAAAAAGCTATAGGTGGAAATGTGAAGATATAGCATTAGTTGTTCATTTAAGTAGCCTTCTAAAAACTCCATTAACATTAATCAATTTAGTAAAGTTTAACTGTAAGACTGTGACTCAAGGTATTGTTCTTGTGTTTGTCATTGCCTTGTACCAACTTTTGCTAAGATGGATTGTTTTAATGTAGTTAAAAAAATAATGAAATGCAGCAATTCAATGAGATTGAAGATTTTGACTCTTCAAATGGCAAATGATAAGATGAGCTTTCAGGATTAGAGAACAATCAATTCTTTTTATTAAATGTATTACTACATAACAATTCTTTTAACATAACTGAGAAAACCCTTATTACCATCTCACTATCTTATCCATAAATAGATTAATTTGTCCATTGGCTTTATTGCGAATATGATATGATGTGTTGTGTTTGTTCAGGAATAAGTCAGAATTCTGTTTTGGTTATAATAGGAAATGTATTGAGTAAAACTATAACTAAAATTATCATTATTTTATTTATTTATTATTTTTAAAATTTTATTTAGAAACATGTTATCCGCACATTTGTGTGGGGACAAATAGGATTATATGATAATACATTTAACTTAAATGTTTTTTTCAGATTTTGCGTGTACTTAGTGAAACAGCTGTTGCTGTACGAACTAAAGCCATGAAATGTTTGTCTGCAGTTGTGGAAGCAGATCCAGGAATACTTGCCAGGGTATATAGCATTTTACTTTTTGTCGATTTTTAATTTTTTTTCTATAACAATTACTGATGATGATAATATATTTGATAAAATTATTGAGTAGATTATTACTATGTCATTCTATACATATCCATTACTTATTGATAAAATTATTGAGTAGATTATTGCTATGTCATTCTATACATATCTATTACTTATTGAAAGTATGGGTGATGTTTATTTCAATAAACCACTTAATTAGATTTATACATTCCTCAAAGTACATTCATTATAAGTAATTTGAAAAATTCTTTTGCTAATATGCATTGCTTAGATTTATTCTTGATATTATGCAATATATTTAAAAATGGGGATGTACCTATTAATTTTCATAGATACAGTAAATGACAAATATATATTTCATTAAAAGAAACATAAAAATAAAAAATTTAAAAAATATTTTAAATGTAAGCAAGTATAATTTTTTTAAAAATTTATTTATCAGGATGATATGCAGAGAGGTGTCCATGGTAGGTTTTTGGATCAGTCAACTTCCGTACGCGAGGCAGCAGTTGAACTTGTAGGAAAATTTATATTGATCCGTCCAGAACTCATCCCCAAATATTATGACATGTTATGTGACAGAATCTTGGTAACATTTGGTTTTTCTTTATGTTGTTTTTTCATTTGTTTTACTTTTTCTTCTTTTTGTATTAACTTTTCGAAAAAAAACTAAAAATCACTAAAAATAAATCCCAGCAATATAAAAATACCACATACCGATTACAAACCTCTAATAAAAAAAAAATACATAACCACTAAATGGCAGGAGTCCTGGAACACCCACAAAAACAACAAACTCAAACAAATAAAACCC
>JAUZSX010000050.1:962412-973024 GCA_034780655.1 Idiosepius hallami
ATATATACTAATCCCATCTTTATAGTCCAATTGAGATCAATTACTTACCTTACAGATGCAACTTTTGCAACCATCTACCATCCATTTGTCCAAATTTTGATGTATTTTCCCATCATTTCCAAGGCAAGTCAAAGAATCTTTTGGCATATTTTGTTGTAAGGTGTTAATCTAGAAAAAAAGGTTTTAAGTTTACACTTATGAACTTTTGGTACAAAACATTTGCTCCTTTATATTTGAAATTTAATATTGTTGTCATTCTTAATTTTTTTCTATTGAATTTAAATTAATGTGCATCAATATATCTATTTACATCAGTGAAAGTGAAGCAATGGTAAAAGCTTGGGCTCGTATTACATGAGTTCAAATCCCAGTTAAAACCAATGCCTATACCTTAAGTTGCCCGGGCAGATGTGAGCTTGTTAACTCAGGAGAGTAACTCATCTAGATGAAGGGCAACACTAATTACAAAAGGCCAGAGATATAATGACTTCTTTTGACTATATTTTGATTTCTTTGCATTTGATAAAATTTATTTCCAGTTGTCATAATTAGTGCTGGAGGTATAATGTTTAACACTCATAAGATGCATATGTTTAATCCGCAGACTTTTAACCACATGGTTTTTCTCATCATGTAGATGCTTAACCACTCCAAGAATTTTAATCACTTACAGATTTCTGAAAGTGTTTGAGCGGTGTTATACTAAATATGTTTTCTCTAAAAAAGATCTTTTTTTCACCACATTATTTACTCATTTTTACAATGATGATATATATATATGCACCCATTTTTGTGAATAACCCCAAAATTATCAAAGGTAATAAAAACATAATTACATAAATAACTATATTACATAAATAAATGTATTTTTTTTTCTTTTGGGATGATCTAAGTTCTCAATACTGAGGTGATTAAATGTTCACATGTCGAAAACACTGCGTGATTAAAAGTCTAGTGATTATATTTACTTGACTAATAGTCGAGTGATTGAAACATCAGGTGATGAAGAAGTCAGTTAACCATGTATGAGTAAATACATATCTATAGAGAAATTATGAATCAAGCCTTACCCGTTTATTAAGTTTCCGAATCATTTTATCAAATTTTTTGATGACATTCTCCATTCCATCCATTCTAACATCAAGTTGGTCCATTTTGTTTTTCATGTGGTCCATCTCTTCACTGTGAGGCCCAGGCATTGGTGCATCACTCTGAATATCAACCTGTGTCGATCTAAATGAACTCTGAGCAGGAGCAGCATTTCTGCCCATAGGACGGTCTTCAGGAAAACTATGGGTCGATCTCCTACTACGATAGTGACTGGTTATGGAATCAAAATTTCCAGACTTCTCACAATCTGAAAAGAATTAGAGGAAAAATATTACTTCTACAAGAGTTTCATAATGTGTAGATCAGTGGTTCCCAACCTTTTTTTTACATTGCAGCATACTATTGAGCTCTTTAAATTTTGGTGGCCCACCTATCACTAAAAATGAATATTTTCTACTCATAAAGCCTTTTTTCAATAAAATGATAATTTAATCATGTTTTTATTTGTCCTACTTAAAAACCTTAGTTTAAAATGTCTATGATTTACAACACCTAAATATTAAATAAGAAGTATCTACAAAGAATCTTTCAATATTATAAACCAAATATATATATATATATAATACTAGAAGTATTGCCCGGCTGTGCCCAGTGCTGGGGACTTGTCAATATTTTTTTTTTAAAACACTTTATGTTTGAAAATGATTATCTTCGTCTCTTCTCAGTGTTCAAAAAAAATTTTAAAGCAAGAATCACCACTTCTAAAATGCTGAAATGATTTATACGGTCAAGTTGCATTGGAGACACTAGTTCCCATCAAATCACCAAAGTAAAGCAACGTCAAGCCTGGCCAATAGTTAGATGGGTGACCATTTAAGAATACCAGTGTTCACGATTCAATTTATTATTTTCTTCTGGAAATATAGCGCATTCTTGATCTAGCCACACGCATGCCCATAAATTCAAAACCGGGTGTAGAACCCGTTCAAACGCGATGATTAGAGTTTTAATAGTATATTAGAGAAAGCATAACAACGATTACCATTACCATTAGTATGCAAGGAACGTTTAGATTCCAGAAATTCAGTAAATTTGAATTGCGCGCTGTCATCATGATTAAGAAATTAAATGTTTTTATTTAAAATAAAATTAAATTAAATATCTTCTACCTATTATCTCTTTCCGGCACAATGGTTGGGAACCACGAGATCAATCAGATTTTTATGAAATTTTTACTAGATGTTCATTAATTTATACTATGGTCTTATTTCAGAAGAAATTTATTATTATTGAGTGTATCAAAAACTTGCTTTTTTGTTTTGTATTTGTATGAAAAAAGACTTTAAGAATACCTTGTAGTTTCAGAGAAATTAATTTTGATGAGAGATTTTAATGTTATTAATTTTCCATTCATTGTAAGAGAGTAAAGGTTTCTAGACAAAAATTGATTCTTCATTTTTGCTTAAGATAATTTCATCTCAAAATAGTTTTTACAGATCAAATAGTTAATATCATTGTTTGTGAGTCACTATTTCAAAGAAATTGAAGGTTTTTACTTGTTTTTAGAAACAATACTAAAATAGGCAAAAATGGCCTCTCAGTGTTAATACTTAATTGTTTACATTTTAGATTCATAAATATTTTCCATGGAATTAAACAATTTTTTTTTCTTTGATTTATTTAGATTACTAAAGATTAAGAAATATGTTACCATGACAACAGTCCGCCCACATTTTGAGGTCAATCTTAGGAATGATGTCACATGACACATAATCTCTGTCTTGGGCGTTGACAAAGACATCTTTTTGGACACGGTCAATATTATCACTATTGTCACAAATCACTCGAGCCAGGGTCACTTGTCTCAACTGGGTTAACTGATCAGCATTAAAAATACCTGGATTTTCATACCAGAACCTGTGAATAAAAAAAAATTATTTTGGAATATGATTATTTAGCAGTTATGTATAATTTGAGAATTTTTATACAAATATACCAGTTTGCACAGGTTAGTGTCTGGGAGTGCGGTTGAACCACTTGGTAGATATACCCTTAGTCTGGCTAGACAGGTATCTAATTTATAATTTGATTGTATCTAATTTATAATTTGATTATAAATTAAATATTAGATTATATCTAATAATAATTTGAACAGACCAATAAATTAAACTCTTCAAGGTAACAGATTAATAAATTCTCGCAGCCATGAAATCATGTTTCCCCTAAGCACATTTAACAATCTACATCACTGTCAATCCTTTGAACCTGGTGACTTAAGGCAAAAAAAAGACACACTGATATTTCTTCCCTAATATAGTTGTCTAATAGAACACATTTGAGCCACGAGTTGGTCATTTGTCTAAGTCAGGGTACTAAGGCTTATGTCAGTCCATAAAAAAAAAATCAGTGTATTTAAGTTTGCAGTTAATTCAAATTAAGTTGAAATTAAATTTAATTATCTTTAAAACAAATCCAAGTTTTTCTAAGTTAAATTTGATTGCATTAATTTATTTCAGACCTTAATCCACAAACCTGATGCTAAAATATTGGCCAGTTTTGTCCCTAAATCTGACCAATTACAATTCAGCTTTTTATTTCTTCTTAAACCGTTATACACAGTGTACTGTTTCTGTAGCATACTTTTTTTACCAGAAAGAGTTGCTAGCCCTATGCTCAACTCCCAAACTGGAGGACCCCTTTTGGGCTTTTGAAATCAGTGTTGCCCTTCACCCAGATGAGATACTTTCCTGGGTTAACAAGCCCCATCTGCCTGAGCAAGCTAAAGGTAAATACAATGGTTTTTACTGGGATTTGAACTTGCGTAATACAATTCCATAGTCCGAGTTTTTACCAATGCTCCACCCTCACTGCCAATTTATTTACTGAGACAATATTTACTTCATCAATTATGGTTTTATTTAAGACTGTATTGTTATTAAAGTTTCACAAATGTGCAACATCTGCATTTGAGGAAAGTATGACTTTCAAGGTAGTATTGGCATTGCCCTTTTTTTTTTCTTCAACCCTAAGTGGGAGGTCACAGAAGAAAAAATCTATAGTCATGTTCCTATAATCTATTTGTTTTTGTTTTCTGTTCTATTGTGCTATTCTAAAACATTATTTTATATTTTCTGAAAAGAGTTTAAATGAATAGAATTTTAAAAGAAAAGGAAAATTGTACAAAATGTTGTGAAAAATATGGAGTAAAAGTGGAGGCTTCTGGATTGCATAGACACAAGCTTTCATCAAATCAAATACTTAGGTTTGTTTAAGCCTTATAATTTTCAAAAGAACGTAGGGCCGCAATGGCGCTCTTCCAATTGACCCGGTTAGGGCTGGTCCTCTCCAGCTGGGCCCAAATCCTAATACTTATAGCATCACAACAGCAATTTTCCAACAGACTTGGCTCTGGCTGGTCCTCTCCAGCTCATCCTTTGTCCAAATTTATAAAATATCAAAAAGTTGTTTTTTTACCTGTCTCCATCTCGAGTTCTTCGGAATTGATCAACTATCAAACACTGAAACGTAGGCCCCATTTTGGCTCCAGGCAGTGGGGTCTCACTGATTCCACCAACAAACAAATCAATGTTATCTAAATGGAGAAAAATAAAATAAGTCAGCTACTGTTGGTGTCTAGGATTAGTGGTGTCTGCTAATCAGTAATTAAAAGTATTTCACAGTTTATAGTTTATTAAAGGCTTTCTCCTCTCATTTCATCTGTGCCAATTGAAATTCCATTCAAATTATTTAGTCATTGACTAATATCGCAAATATGCATGGAGTTTTTCAATTACAAAGCAACTGATAAATAGATAGATAGATACATCAAATATTCTGGCTGAGTGAGTTGAAACAGTTATGAGTAGTAAATGGATTGATGACAAGAAATTTAGCAAAATAATAGACACATAAATAAAACCCAGCTTTTCCTATATGTTTATTTTTTTTAATTAAGTTAAATTCTCTATTTCTTCAAGTCCTTCTTCAGGCCATAATAAAGTAGTAAGGCTCTTTTTAATAGTAGTTAGGTTGACACCACAATATATATGACTGATAAATGTACCATATTAATTACAAATTAACATCAATAAATAATTTCGAAATTTGCATATACTTAATTTAAGGTTGATTTATCTAAAAACTTTCAGAATTTCAATTCCATATATATATATATATATAAATGTGAGTAAGGAAATATGTTAATCTTACCTGGGTGACTATAGAGATCTTGTAAATTTGATCTTATATCACTTTCTGTGATTTCATTACTGAGTTCCTCAAAGCGGGTCACTTTTTTTAAACCACAAAATTTCCGATATTCATTGTATCCCGGAAGGCCATGGTCTCTTCCTCTTTGGATATTCAGGGCAGCCAAGTCTTGACCAATAGTGTTAGCCAACGAAAAGAGCTTTTCCGTTAACTCATCATTCACAAGTTCTGTTGGCAGTTGCTTTTTGGCAGCCACCCCAAAAAGACCTCGAATTAATGGATCGATGCCTCCTTCCTCTACAATTCGGTAAGGAGAGAAGAAAGCTTTGTGGAGAGGGAGATTGCCATGTCTGATTGGTTGGAAGCTCTCGTTTAACCGATAAATAATCGGCTGGACCAGTGTGTGACCGACCCGAAACGCAGCCGTGGCAAATTCGTTGGAGATAGTTGCATCGACCTGGGGATCATAACCCTTGTATTTTCCCAGAGCTTTCATCCCCGAGGGGCCAATAAAATGGGGCAAAAAGTGGCTGTAAGTGATGTGCTGCATCATGGCCCCCAAGATTTTACGGGTCTCATGGAACAGCATCGTACCATCCCACTGTGGATTTAACTGGAGCAATTCAGTGGCTACCCGGTTATGCTGTCGCAGCCATAGTGTGTGCATAGCGGTCAGGGCTAACTGTTCGTTTGAACGATGGTCACCGGCCAGAAAACAAGGAAGGTGACGCTTTGTGGCTTCGATCTGACAATCAACGTGTTTCAATAGGCCGTCGTTATCGAACGGAAGCAGGGCCTTGCCATCGGGCAGGGCCCCCACTCGGAGCAAACCTCGATTTGTGGTAGTGTCCCTCAGGTGCAAGGCCTCAGTCACATTGCTGGCGTAGACATTTGAGGCGTCGATGTAGGCAGTGATGGAATTGAGCTGTTGCCTTGGGGAAAGGGTATTGAAAAAGATTGACGTTTGGCCTGTGTTGCACGTGGCACTGGACCGTGCAAATCCAAGGCAGGTTTTGTTACGGATCCGCTGGTCACTCTGAGGCACTTGGATAGGGAAGCATGGAAGTTGGTTTTCACAAGTTTCATTGCATCTCCTACCATCACTGAAGCGGGTGTAGCTAATCGCCTGGGGCGATAAATCCAAGTCGTGGTCAATAAACTGACCCCATTGCATCAACATGTGGGTGTTGTGTTCATCGTCAGTGACATGCTGAGAACCAATCATTAAGGAGGAAATCAACCTGGCACTTGGTAAGTGCACACCATTATATACTTTGGAAGGGTTCCAACCTGAAATAAGGAAAACAAAAAACACAAACTTAGAATTATATCAATTCTGATTAAATTTAGTCAGAAATGATTTAGTAATCTCCATCTCTTCTTTTTTTCTTCTAATAACTTTGATTACAATTATAAGAACTAATATTCAGATGATAAAGCTTCATCTCTAAAATATTAACAAACAAACATTATTGCTAATTCAGTACAGAAATAATAATTTGATTAAGAATAGCCCATCTAAGTGTAGGATAATACAGATTCCACCCGCGTGGATGAGACCCGTCAACTTAATGAAAGGTAACTCATTTAGGTGAAGGGGGCAAAACTGATTCCGAAAACCCAGCTGGATGAAACCAATCACCATAATGAAGGGTAACTCATTTAGGTGAAGGGGGAAAAACTGATTCCGAAAAGCCCAAGGATATAATAATTTGTTAGCTTTTGAATCTTAAATTATTCCTCTGATTATGTTACTAACAACTGGATGAAACTACACAAGTTCAAATCCCAGTCAAAGCCATTGCATTTACCTTAAGTTGCCTCATGCAGATGGGGCTCGTTAACTCAGGAAATTAACTTATCTAGGTGAAGGGCAACACTTCGGGTGGAATAAAGAAAAAAATATGACAAATGAATACCAATATTATTTTCCCCAAACATAAACATTCCACATTTGGGAGAATGTAACAACAGCAATAATACTTACTTTAATAAAGGTAAAAGCTTCGACTCTTGAAATCCTATTAAATGAATTCTAATCCCAGTCAAAATCATTACATTTACTTTTAACTGTCTCAGGCAGATGGGGCTCTTTAATTCAGTAGAGTACCTTATCTATGTGAAGGGCAATACTGATTACAAAAAGCCTAGGGATCTAAGTTAGCATATAAAAATGGCCTTGTGCCTAACTTGGGTTCATGCTTGACCAAGTAGATATATCCTCATCTAGATGAAAGGCAACACTCATTACAAAAAGTTGGGGGATCTAATGTGGATGTTTCAAAAGCCTTGTGCCTAACTTTGGTTGGTGCTTGACCAAGTAGATATACCCTCATCTAGATGAAAGGCAACACTCATTACAAAAAGTTGGGGGATCTAATGTGGATGTTTCAATAGCCTTGTGCCTAACTTTGGTTGGTGCTTGACCAAGTAGATATATCCTCATCTAGATGAAAGGCAATACTCATTACAAAAAGCCAGGGGATCTAATGAGCATGTTTAAATGGCCTTGTGCTTGACCAAGTAAATCTAAACTACTGGATGAAATTGTTCAAGTTCTCATGAGAAAGGTAGACATCATGGATGACATTACCTACTGGGGTATTAAAACCATTTTCATATCTGGGAGACAAGAGTCGTAGGAAAGCTCGATTCGCTGCACCCTGGGTCGGAGTCTGTAGATTATTGCAGGTTCCATCGATTGATCGGTATTTTTTATGGAAACACATATCAGAACAATCAGTTCCTGGCATTTCTTTGCCACAGCCAGACATATAAGCAATCAGGTGAAGATGTTCAGGGGAAATGAGTTCCCTGTAATTTTCTTCTGCAAAAGCAAATTGAAAAAAATATTACAACTCAACAGAGAATATTATTTGAGGACTTGGAAAAAAAATTGCAAACAGAACTAAGAGTTTGTTTTATTATTGAATGATGAATCAATTGGAGGATTAAAAAAATAGACATTTTGTGGATTTATTTATTTTTTTTAAAGTAGATTTTTTAAATATTAGATTGACTAATGGGCTTGAATAAAAAAAGTGTTTTGTTTATTTCCTTAATTATATCTTAATATAGACACATTTTAAAATTTTCTACGAAGGATTCTATGCAAATATATACATATACATACGCACACACCCACACATGTTCACAGACACCGGTAGGTAATTTGCATAAGTGATTTATGAAAATCACCTGAGTGTTGGGGATTCTATGCAAATATATACATACGCACACACCCACACATGTTCACAGACACCAGTAGGTAATTTGCATAAGTGATTTATGAAAATCACCTGAGTGTTGGGGATGCAAATATATACATATGCACACACCCACACATCTTCACAGACACCAGTAGGTAATTTGCATAAGTGATTTATGAAAATCACCTGAGTGTTGGGGATATTTCTAACGATACAAAAAAAATATGTCAACTTGTACATACCATGGCCCTGAAGATTATATCTGTTCCCTTCATTTACATGTTGGCTTATTATCTCTAAGGTTTGCTCAAAAATCTCCTCGGCTTTTGCTAATTCAAAAGCATCTGATGTGGGATAACGAACAATGCTTAACAGATCTTGTATCGTGTGAGTCCTTGATGTGTCAAAAAGTGTACGATATGTTTCATTGGCCGCCAAATTAATTCTTTGAATTGCTTCTATGGTAGATTGATTCACAAAAGGAGCGCCGGCATAAATTCTGCTGTCAGCTAAATAATAATAAAATTAGAAAAAAAAACCAAAAAAATATTAGATTCGTTCAGAAATTCACTATGCTTTTTCATTTTCCCTTGATATTAACTAGTTAGAGAAAAAAAGCAAAAACAACTGGTTATTTTTCCCTATTGCTTCTCATTTATATAGCATGTTAACTACTTGCTGAATAGAGGTTTATGTTATTAAAGATTTTGATTAATTTAATGGAGTATGTGTAATTTGACAATCAAATGCTATTAACACTGGCATTAACAACCAAATATATAACATAAAAGAATGGCATATGATCACACATTTAGAAATATTTTTGTTAAACACACAATATGGTATCCAAACAGTACTGTGCCCTGGGGGTATTTAGAAATTTAAATAAACTAATAAACATTAAATTTAAATAATAAAACATTTTGACCAATAATAAGGTTTTATTTATTTACTGTGTCACAGCTTATCTTAAATGCTGGAAATGTCCTCCACTGGCATTACGACATTATTTTCTACTGTACAGCAAAATTTCAGACACCCACTGTGTGTGTGTATGTATGTATATATATATATATATATATATATATATATATACACATACACAGGGTCAAGTCACTTTGGAGACACCAGTTCCCGTCAGCTCACCAAACTAAGCGACATTAAGCCTGGTCATTTGTTGATGGGTAATCATTTACAAATACCAGGTACTGTATCTTGGGCCGGGCTGGAAAATACCCAGGTGAGTATCTGGGAGAGTTGTTAAAAGCCACTACGTAGATGCACCCTTAGTCTTTGGAAAGACAGGCATCTAGGAGAAAGAAAACTTTGAAGTATACACCTGAGGTTTGTTGTTCAATGGCAATCACTTGCACCGACTGTGTGTTATCAGCAGTTCCAAGAAGTGTGGATGGTGCTACACAAGCCTTCATCACTATAAACCAAAACCCCTGTGTACTATTCTGACAACCATACATCATTTGATGACCCTCATAAATCAAAATTAATTGAAGAGTCCATAATACATATAACAATTTGAAAAACTAGCACGTTAACTGATTACTAACTCAGATATGTTTATGAGATAAATCTAACACAATTGTAAAACCAAGAGAGTGATACGTACACAACACATTTACAGTGAAAGAACTCCGGTCGATCCCTTCCACATTTTCGGCCACACACTCATAACGTCCGGCATCACTGAACTGAACGCGTTGGATTATCAATTGATTACCAATTGTCTGGATCCGCTGACTGTACTGGACGGGGAGACGGTTTCGGATCCACCTGTACTCGGGTGTTGGCTGACCGTGAGCATCACACACCAGGGTCACTGGAGAACCCAAATTTACACTGATATCCCTCTGTCGACGTGTAATCGTTGGAGGCACTGATCAAAAGGGAAAAAAATCAAAAGAGTTAGCAACAGTGCAGAAGACAAAGTAATAGAAATGTGAATAGCTATGTGTTATCATTTGCTAAGCTATAAATAAGACAGAACACATAATTATAAACATGTATATTGGAACAGAAAGTAATAGAAATGTGAATAGCTATGTGTTATCGTTTGCTAAGCTATAAATAAGACAGAACACATAATTATAAACATGTATATTGGAACAGAAAGTAATAGAAATGTGAAT
>JAUZSX010000050.1:983490-995043 GCA_034780655.1 Idiosepius hallami
CTTTTTTAAAAAGAATATGCTTTTTGTTAAAAGAATATTCTTTTTTGAAAAAATATGCTTTTTGTTAAGTGAATATTATTTTTTAAAAGAATATGCTTTTTGTTAAAAGAATATTCTCTATGCAAAGAATATGCTTACATAAAAAGAATATGCTTTTCACAGCCCTAATCATTAGTATCATTATAACTTATATATACCTATTTCTCATTTCTAACATCCTTATTATTATTCAATTTCTTATCAGTAATTTCGTACCATGAATGGCCAGAGTTAATTATCCTAACATTTGTAAAATAATCATTGCCTTTTATCACAATTATAACATTTTTACAATTATCATTTTTTTATTAATGTTCTTGCCATTAATATAACTATCAACTCTAAAGTTATTTAACAAATGCCTTTTATTATCATAACTGTTATTTTTTTTATATTTACTTTGTCAATCCCCAATTTAAGTTAGGCACAAGGCCATTTTTATATGCTCATTATGTCACTGGACTTTTGTAATCAGTAGCTTTTTTTCACGTAGATGATTTATGAGGTATACAAGTGTCATAGTTACTTGATTATCAAAATCATTTTTTAAATTTGCATTTTCATTTATAATTTGACTAATACTTTTAGTAAAGCTATGAATCTCCACATTCCATAGAGCTATAGGTTAAATATTGCACATTGTGTTATTCAAAAAACTATGTGTGGACAAAATGAATGTTTATCAAAAAATAATTGTTCACAGCATTAAATGACCTAAAAAGGTTGATCTGCCATAAAACAAAACAAAACCACTATTTTATTTACTAAATAGTACTATTATTGTTATCCGTACTATCATTAAGATCTTCAATGATCACCTATTTATAAAATGTCAATGTGTGCGCGTGTGTGTGTGTGTGTGTTTACATTTGTATGAAAAATGGCATGGAAGCTGCATTATCACAAAGTATGTGTTGTTGCTATGTAAAATTTCATGAGAAAGACAATGAGCTATATGAAATTTACCTTGCAGTGCAATTTAGAACAGAGCAAACACTCCTGGTGAAAATTCAAGCATGTTCAATTTCAATTAAAGACATAACTACTTAACATTAAGGAAAGGAGTTCATTTAGCCTAGTGGGTAGCCAGTCATACTTCAGAATCATAGTATGAGAGTTTGAATCCCTGTTGTTCTATTTGCGTTCATAATTGAACTAATGCCCTTGGGAAAGGTATGAATCCACACAGTCTCTCCAGCTATGGGTAAAATAGCAAACATTGTGTTATTGAAAACAGAAAAACTACGAGTGTATACAATGATTGTTCTCTGCATTAAATATCCTAAAAATGGTTGATATGCCGTGAAGCACAAACAAACCTAACACAAATCGAAGTTAATTTCCAAAATGTCACCATCTTAAAATGAAGTTGAAAATGTAGCACAAATCCCCTTGGAAAAAGCAGATAAATTTACATGAAAGATTTATAACAAAGTATGTATTTTAATAGTAATAAAAAATTTACAAGATAGAGGATGAACATTAAGCCATATAAGATTACTTTTCAGACCATATGTATAAGTATGTTGGAGAAACTGAGATTAAGCAACGTAGAGCCTGTTCAGTACTAAGATGGATTACTACTTAGGAATGCTAGAAATTCCTTTCAAAATCAATTTTAAAATATAAAAAAACAATTTTTCTCATTAAATAATTTTTATTTTGTTCAATTTATTTTTGGAAATGCTTTAACCATACAAATGAATTAAAGCCCCAACACAGTTGGTTTTCTACTTTTCTGTTTCTAATTTTCATATTCATTGTAAAAGGCCTTATTTCTTGCTTTGAACCGATTCTTTAATATGAATTGTGCAAAACATTTTTCTTAATTTCTATAATTTAAAATTCATAAACGCCATTTTTCATTCTTTTACATAGTTTATATTCACTTTGCATTTTATTGCCACTGAATATATTTTCTGATGATAAAAATTTTGAAACATATAAAAGAAAAAAATAAAACCAAATTTGTTGAAGATTCTACTAAACTCCTCCAAGGTCAGTTAGGGAGTTCAATCCCATAGAGAGTATATTGCACAATCCAGACCCAACAAAGCAGCTACAAAAAAGATTTTTTTTTAATTGCATAAGATATTACTAACAATAATATCTGTTAATTTTTAGTCACATTTTTAGAAATTATTTTGGAAAATCAATATAATTAGGTTCTTCATCAAAACAAATAAACAACATAGGTTATCAATTTACTGAATTGATGATTTTTTTTATTTGAACTTATTTTATGTTATTATACTTTTTGAAAAAAATTTTTAATATATATTTTTATTCTAGAAATTTGTTTTTGATAAAAAGAATTATACTATATGCTTGACAAAACAAAACAGTCTTTTTGATTTTCGAAATTCAAAATTGATTTAAGTAGATTTCTTATTAGTTGAATCATGTCAAAAATGGATTTTTTTATTTATTTATCAAAAGCTGCTTATTAAAGTCTTGTTGTGTTGGCTGAAGGTTTCCTTACTTTGAACTCCCTAACTTGGTTGCTTTTTGCTCAAAATTGCAATTGGGTTTGCGCTCGAAATATAAACCAACACTCTCCTCTGTCTATTTTCTAAAGGTTGTTTTGAGCAGGAGGTTTTTCAGCATTAAGTGGTCCTGACAGACCAATGTGGGTTTGGTTCAACAATGGAGATTAACAAGTTGCTCACAAGAGTAAGTAATATCCATGGAGGAAAGACAGAACATATTTTCATTTTTGTCTGATTCTCAAAGGGTGTTAGTTATTCCAACAGATGGTTTGCATAATATTGATTTATATACATTTATTTAATTCATTTAGCAATGAATGTAAAATACATCAGAGTCTTGGTCATCTTTCTTTTTTTTTTTAACCCTCTAAAAATATTTCTTTCAAATGAAAATAAAAATTGGAGGATACATCTTATGAGATATCTACTTCATAATTCTGCGAGTTTATTGTATTCTCTTTTATTCGACACAAAGCTGCTATGAACTTCCTTTTCTAAGAAATCATAATTCTAAATCAACTTCAGTTGAATGATGCATCTTCATTAATTCCTTTAACTTTCTTTTGATATTTTACCCTCATTTATAAACTTGGAATATAAAATAGATATATCAAAAGCTTGACTCATTTCATTTTAAAGTGTATTCTTATAAATTGATATCATGTTTAAAACTGTTGCTTATTGTTTTTTTTTTCCAGTTAACTATTCTTATTTGATAATCATTCTAAAAAAAGGTCTATTGTTTGAAATGAATCCTTCATTATTTTGATCTTTTTGTAATAGATCACTTTTTCAAAAAAAAAATATTCTTTTTTTCAATTTCAAACATTTATATATTGTCTTTGATATGTTTAAATTGTTTTATGAAACCCCAAGCTCCTAAATCTAGAATATTTCAAGATTTTTTAACAATCATATATCAGTATATAAATTTGTTCGACTTCTTTATGATTTTGCAATATATATAAAAATAATTTGTGAGTTTTTTATGTTCATATACCAAAATAGATTTGATATGAAAATTGTTTATATAAAACCTTTATTTTATTTCCCTTTTCTAATTATTCATTCGAAACAATATTAAACTTCATCAGTAAAAATAAACATCAGAATTTTAGCTGCAATGGTAATTTTGAATCAGTGTGAATATTTTCTTTGATGGATATTCAGTTTGTTTGATATTATTAAAATTATCTCAAATGTTGACCAGTTAAATATGGACTTTATTTGTCTTTGAAAACTCCACATAAAGACACTGAAGTTATTACATAATTTTTTTTTAAAGAAGGTTAACCTTTGAATGGTATTTTTTATATCTATGACTAGTATCATTGCTGTTTTTATTAAAATGAAAAAAAGATGCTAAATACAGCTCTTTCAACAAAATTCCATTTTTATTATTTAACTTAAGCATTTAAAGAAGTATGCAAGAATATTAATTTACAA
The DNA here is from genome assembly GCA_034780655.1 of Idiosepius hallami. Lineage (NCBI taxonomy): Eukaryota > Metazoa > Mollusca > Cephalopoda > Idiosepiidae > Idiosepius > Idiosepius hallami. The sequence goes on from JAUZSX010000050.1 coordinate 987,465, forward strand.
ATCAAACATTTATAAAACATTATCTTGGTTTGGTATGCTAACAAAAAATAAATCCAACCAGACATTTGAAATATTTGTTACTTCTTTTCATTTCCATTTTAATACAGTTTAACATATATAAAAAAAATGGTTGATAAAAATACTAGTAGGATAGGAAAATTGAATTTGCAAAAAATGAGTAATTTATATTTCAGAAATTTGTTTATTTGGGTTTATCTTGATGGCACATCAAATCTTATGGAATATAGTATTTATGTAAAATCTTGCTATATAGATAAAGATTTGTAAATTAAAATTTTGTCATCCTTTTTTAAAGAACATTTTTAATTCTTTATCATCAATAATCACAGTATTTTATACTTAACCATTTTATCATTTTAAACTTTTATACTGTACTAACACCATCCTTTTTGGGTTTTATTTTATTGTCACTTGACAATGGTTGAAAAACTATGGAGTAGTTGTTTATGTTTCTAGAATTCAGAGTTTTTTTTTAACATTACGGAATAGGATATTAAATATTTTTAGATATTTATTTATTCATTTTAAGACGAGTATAATATGTTAAATTAATTGTACTCAGCACAACTTATGTAGAATTCCTATTTAGTCATTCCTTTTCCAAAGTATGTTGATTTATTCTTATCTTACTATACATTAAATTTATCAGATATTATATTATATTCATTACAATAATAATATTTTGCATAAAATCAAGAATATCCAAAAGTGGAAAAGCTACTCATATATGTGGGAGAAGAACATTTGATTTTTTTCAGATCTTAGGATTTTAAGAAGTTAAACAATAAAATGTTTTGTTGTTTATAGCAATTATATTGTTGTATATAACAATTAATTTGATAGATGTGAGATATACTATTTATGCTGTATGTGGGAAAAGGTATCTTAATGTCAGGTATGAATGTTTTTAATTGCTCTTTTCTTAAACTACATTGTTTTCAAACTCTGTTTTGTGGCTTAACTAAAATTTGATCTAGGTTATTTATTATCCACTGAAAAATGCTTTTTATATAAATTTTCTTTTTGTTTAGAATGGAAACCTGTAAGATAATTTCTTTTGTTATAGTTACTCCTTGGGGCAAATTATTATGTAAAGTACAAGATTACATGCTATTTTGGGGTCCACGAATGAAATGGATAAAGAATTTATAAGTGCGTATAGATTTTTCTTGAAAATATAACTTAAAAGTTTTCAATTATATTTATTTTTTTTTTTTTTTAGATGAGGCTCCCTAATTTAGGAATTAAGAATTAACTTTATTATTCAGACTTTAGTCCTCATCTTGGTAGTTTTTATGTTTCTGCACTATGTTTCAGCCTAGTTCACCTCGGGCGGTCTTCCGATGTTTAACCGTGACCTCAGATAGGAATGCTGGGTTTTGTCACTGTATCCCCTGTAATCACTGCCTTCCATAGTCGTTGTCTATACAAACACATTTTTGACCAAGCTTGGGTAGGAATTAAAAACACTATCTTCTGACAATGCTCACCTGAAAATTTTTCCTATTAATTTCTATAATCATAAAAATCAACATAATTCTAAATAAGAATTGTTAATAGTTAACTATTGTGTAAAAAGAATCTAAAATCACATTTTATGACATTTTAATAAAGTCAATATTTTGATGCTGCTTTCAAATTAATATTAAATCTAAGGAAAATCAGTAAATATTTCTTTATTTTATTAAAATTCAATTAAGGCATTGTGGCTCTATTTTATACTGCTTTTTATGATTACAATCAGTACTTGAACATATGCTAATCCATGTTCTGATAAGAAACTCTTATTCATTTTTTTAGTTTTGTCTCAAAAAATGTTTAAGATTTAGACCAAAATTTCTACCTTTTATTTATGGATCTTAAATAGCTACCCAAAAATTTTGTAACAAAAGTTTTTAATGTGTTTAACATGTTTTGAGTTATCATTCTGATCTTTATGCTTCCTACTGGGTGTGTATAACTATTTTTTTTTTCTCGCATACTTTTGTTGCATGTTCTTTTGGCATTTTTTAAAAGACCTTTTTTTTTTCTTTATAAGCGATATCCTCAAAAAAATATGTAAGGTTCTTTTGCTATTGTTGAAAGTTATTTTGTCCAGTTTTGTTTTTTGATTTTGATATGCAGTGCTTCTAATATTGTTAAAAACAAAAAAAACTTTTATAAAAAATGCCAAAAGAACATGCAACAAAAGAATGCAACATCCTAGATACAACAACAAAAGCAAACACAATATATATATATATATATATATATATTGACTCTTGTGACTTTGTGTCTTCGCTTAATTAATATATATATATATATGTGTGTGTGTGTGTGTGTGTGTAGGTAGACATGGAGTCAACAGCCGTCGTCAACTTTCAGCCTGATGACCACGTAGGCAAGGAACTGGCAGTTGCCGATGGCTGTTGACTTCGTGTCTACACTTATCTAATATACACGCTCTATCACTGATATTGAGCACTCTAACTATAATTTTAAGCAATCTTATCACTTACTTTGATATCAACAGCCCTTGGTGTTGGGTTTGGATTTTTATTTCTAATTTTGTTCAAATTCTATACTATTTAGATATATATGAATGCTGGAGTTGGTATACATCTATCACCAGGTACCTCATAATGAATTAAAATGACTCTAGTTCAATTTTAATGCTGTATGAATCTTTGAAGTGAACTTATAAAATTTTTATGTCCTCAGATTTGTTACCAAGAGAATTGAGACAACTTCTGTTATATTTCTTGAAAAACTCCATTTGTTGTTCTTATAAAGGTCAAACAGATGTTTTACTTCATGATAAAGATTTTACCATGTGAGTTTACCTGATGCTAATATATCACTTTCAGCCTTTTTCAGTTTAAAACAGAAATAATAAGAACCAGTATACATTGAAGTATAAGCCTTTAGGGAATATTATAGTGACTTTTATTCACATTGAATGAAACCTTGTGTAACAGACGGTTTTTTTGTTAATCACTATTGAATGAATTCTTTATATGAATCATTTATATAGTGCACTTTTAAATAAAAAAAAAACATATTTATTAAAGAATACATTAAAAAAAACACATTTGATGAATTATTAATGTTTCCAATCTAAGTCTACATAAATAGGGATGTGACAATATGCTTTTATTGAAAGATATTTTTGTCACAAACTTTACTATTTTGTGATGTTACTATTTCTTTTGATTATGTAGTTATTAGTAATAATTACATAAATAAAATAAACAGTAAACTTGCAAAATAGTCAAGTAATGTGTATGGCTATGACGAAAATATTCTTTAACAAAAGCATATAGCCACAGCCCTAATAATAAGTATTCAAATTTGCTTCAGACTTCCTCCAAAAATTTTAGAAGAATCACCCACACATCCAATTTTCAGTATTCATACTCTAAATTCAACTTCAAATCCTGCTTTTAAGTAATAATTTGATTGCCTCTCAACATTTAGCCCCATCACAACTAAGTGATTGAATAACCAGGCTATTTCTAATGCTTAAGTCATAATGTTTTAAAAATCTAACTGTTGTCAGTGTTTTTCTCTTTTTACCAACATAATCAAGCTCTCAAATAATCAGTATATTTTAAATTCCTGAGCTTAAAACTTACTTTTGAACAACCCCCAATTGCTTAAACAATTAGATTTTCAGATTCCACTCTATGATTGTGACGTAGGTCCTACTATATTTTTATATATAATATTATTCAATTAATCAAGGTATTGTTCATTTTAGTATATTTATAAACTAAAATTAGGACAGTCGACATAGTCCAGGCAGTCGGACTTCGGAACCGTAGTATGCTGGTTCGAATCAAATTCATCTTGTCTACGTTAAAATGTCAATTAATAACCTTGGGAAAGTTGTAAATCCTTATCTTCCCTCCAGTTATGGATTAAATAGTGCAATTGTTTTATAAAAAAAAAACTATGTGTGTATAAAATAATATTTATCAAAATTAATTTTTATAGGCATTTAAAATACCTTAAAAGGTTGATATACCGTTAAACACAAAACAAACAATAAACTGAAACTAAGCATTAAAGGTCAAAACAATTTCCTTTGCTTGTTTAATTCTTTTTGTGTGTTGCTGTTTTATTATTTTATTTTATTATTTTTCGGTTGCTTGAAATCTCATTTTGATTTGATCCTCTTTTGTTTAGATGACAAGCATGTTGCGAAACCAGTCTCCGGTTGCTAATGAGAATGATATCCGGATGAGGAGCAATCGTCCAGGCAAAGAGAACAAAGACAGCAAAGAGTCTAAGGACAACCAGGCAGCCCAGCAACAACAACAGCAGCAGCAGCAACAACAAAGTCAACAGAATCAACAGCCAGATGGAGGATCAAGTCAGCCTTCGTCACCAGCCCATACTAGAGACAGAGGACTGGCAAAGAAATGCTGCTTTTGTTGGTGTTGTGCTCCTCCTTGTTTTTCTAAGTACGTACTTAACAACTCATTACTTTCTCTTCTATCCATAAGACAAGCATCTTGATGTTTACTTTATTTAATGTGCTTATTTTTTGTCATTATTTTGTATTCACTTTTTTTTACTTTGAAGTTAGATTAGTTATGAAAGGTTGTAGTATTTTGCAACATGTATTACTCATCTGATACTGTTTCTAGACATTGAATATCATTTGGCATCCACTTTTAAGCCCTACCAGAAGGTCAATAGGATAAAAGTTAGTGTGTTAACCATATGAAATAAGCTAGCATTGTCAAGATTCTCGATATTAAGAGTTCAGTTTGTTTGTTTATAAAAAATTTTTTGAACTACTTAAGTTTTGTTTTTGTTGTTTTGGCACCAAGGTGGAGCATTGGTAAAAGCTTGGACTATGAAATCATATTCGAAAAGTTCAAATTCCCAGTCAAAACCATTGCATCTACCTTTGGTTACCTCAGGTAGATGGGGCTCATCTAGGTGAAGGGCAACACTTATTACTGAAGCCCAAAGGAGGCTGTCCAGGTTGAGGGTCAGGCATAGGGCTAGCAACTCTTTCTCATAAAAAACAAGTATGCTGCAGAGACAGCAAAAAAACAAATTTGCTGTCCAATGCACCACTGGGTGCTGCGGTAAAAAAAGAAAGAAAAGATTTTTTTTGATTTTTTAGATCACTTAAATTTTTCCTATTAAAAGTGATATTTTAATATTCCTTTATTTCTATATTTCACTAATTTGATTTTTGATTTCACTCACTCAAATATAAGAAGGTTTGTAAATTTAAGATTATAATTCATGAAGCTTTTATAAAAAAAAAATATTTTTGTAGAGCCCAAGAAATATTTTGGGTAGATATTGAAAATAGAATTAGATTTAATAAGCTGAAAATAATAAACTATTCCCCCAAAAAAAGAATTGTGTTTATTTTGTGATCTTAACATTTAGTGATTTTGGTATTTTCATTGTGAAACTAATTTGGAAATAATTTACATAAGAATAAGACACCAATGATTGAGAAAGAAATATTTTCCAACTGTTAACGCTTTGTTATGTTAGAAAGTTCATTTATCAGATTCCTCCTGTGAATTTAATTGTAACTTAGTAAAAAAAAGAAAAAAAGAAAATTATATCTACACATCAAATGTTTGCTAATGAATATGCTTTGAATTTTTAAAGGGTAAAGTTCTGAACATTCTTTTATGTGAAATTTCCTTAATTCCTATAGATTCCTGTACATTGTGATAACTCTTGGATGTACCCAGGGGTCTCCTATAGATTTTTGGTGTCTAAACAGGAAACAGTTCCACTGGGGGGAGTCATATTATCTGAACTGGAAAAATGGGGCAAAATAGAAGCTCATATAAAAAAATACTATGACTCTTCTTACTCTGTATGTCTTGCTGTTCAGAAGATATACGGAATCTAAATAAAAAAAACAACAAAACAAAACAATAATTATATAAATGATTGAAATACAAATAATATAAATAATTATTATAATTGATACTTAAGAGCTATCTTATAAGATTAACAATAAAAGGAAATTCTTTGGGTCTAGGAAATAAGATAGACAGAATAATTAATAAATAATGATAATAATAATAATGATTGTTGTTTTTATATATTATTTCAGTCTCAATAATCAAAGGTCAACTGTGTTTTGGGGAAAATGGCTAAAAATGACACTTTTGTGCTCATTTAAAAAAAATGATGCCTTGGATTTTTATAAAACTTTCTGAAAAGTTGTAACAAACTGATTTCTATATAACCTTGTTAGTCTGTACATTGTGATAAATCTTGGGTGTACCTAGGGGCATTTTTAGAGCTAAAAACACCCCTTTTTGAGGCTGTTTCATTATATTTGTCCAAAATTTGATTTGTATGTTTATTTAACAGTTTTGCATGGTGCTGAACTCAAATTTACATATGTTAAGGCCTGAAACAACACCGTTTGTTAATTTTTTACCAGAATTCGACATCCCCCTCCCTGGGGACTTATTATTTATTCTAATAGAATGTTACAATAATCCTAATAAAAATAGTTTAGAATTAAGTAGTTCATTGCGATTTTTTGAAAGAAGCAGATTATGAAAATCACAATAGAAATCTTTAAATCAAGCAACAAGAAAATTAGACAACATTTACTCAGGCTTTTTTTTTGCATTTCTGCTATTTCTTGCTTTGATATTTTTGGCCTGCTCTCCAGCATGGTGTCAGAATTCAACCACTTGATTCCAAAAGTATGAGTCACATTGTCACATTCTATATACTTCTAGCTCACTTGACCCAATGATAATATCCAGAACTGACTGCTTATCTTAATGTAAGTTAGTCACTCATTAGAAGATAAACATTTATTATCAGACTGTGAGCCAAATAAATACCTTATAGAATTAAGTTTTCATGTTATAAATTTCCTTAATTTGAACCTCGTTCTTGTGTAACACAATGGGGCCATATTCTTGGGAGGGAGCCGATCCATTAGTTAGCCAGGGACAGGGTGTATGTTTTCAAACTTTGAGAAAAATGTAAGGAAATAGTATACAATGATTGTTCTTGGCATTAAATGACCTAAAAAGGTTGATATGCTGTAAAGCACAAACAAAATGGATTTTAAAAGTCATTACAAGCAAAAATTGGATTTGGAATAGAAATAAACTTTTTCAAAACTTTTTTTAAAACTTTTTTAAGTTAGAATTATATATATATTTTTATTTTTCATATCAAATAAGTTTCTGTTAAATTCCTAGCAAAGTTGTTTGACAGTAATTTCATAATACATCCCAAAATATTTCGGAATGAAAAAAAATTGAATAATTCTTTCACATTCAAATAATAATTTTTAATATAAAACAAATTATAAGCTTTATCTTATTTAGGTTAGTCTATATAAGAAAGAATGTGAATACATATATGTATGTTATTAATTTGAATTTAATACCCTTTGAATATTTGAAGATTACCATTATTTCTATCCCTCTCCTCTTTCTCTTTCTCTGGTTGTGAAAAGATAATTAAGGGAGACAATCTTCTTTCATACAAAATGAATAAATAAACCTATTCTTTTTTCAATCACTAGATATTCTACTTACTTTTTCTAAGCAGTTTA
>JAUZSX010000050.1:1003367-1017111 GCA_034780655.1 Idiosepius hallami
GTGTGTGTGTGACTAGACACACAAGTTTTAGTGAGAAGATATATTCTGTACATATTTGTTTTATTTTACAAATAATGAATAAGGACCTTTTTATTATCTTTATCATATAATATTATACATCGATCTTAATATCACTTAATTATGAACACCATCTGAAAATGGATAAACGAAACAAGACAACAAAATGATATATATATATATATATATATATGTGTCATCAGAAGGAATTTTTGGAAGTGCTTTAAGTTAGGTGAATCTTTTGCAGTAAAATAATTCAGCAATTTTAATAAAAGAAATTTTTTCTTCAGTTTGTCTCAAAAGCTTTTGATTTACCCTTGTATCTGTTCTCCCTAAAACCTGTTTTAAAATCTTTATTTGTGACTCGCAGGACCACCAAACATAGTTTATTTATTGATATATTTAACTTTTCCATTTTTTAATGCCAAGATGAAATATTTTTATAAGTATTTTTTGAGATTTAAATTTTTCTTAAGGATTACTGTATATTTTTCGTAAAGGTTACTGTATATTTTTCGTAGGGGTTACTGTATATTTTTCTGAAGGATTACTGTAAACGGAATGACTGATATTTGAACTCTAAAATCCGACGAGTCTATATGCTATCTAAAAATGGGGTGACTTCTTATTCTTTTATATCATTATTATTCAGGATTATCCTCATTATCTATCCCTCCATTTCTTTCTTCTCTCTTTAATTATCTGTCTGTCTGTCTGATTGTCCGTCTTACGGTCTCTATTTGCCTCTCTCTCACCTTTTTCTTCCTTTTCTTTTTTTCTCTTTATACAAAGATCAAAATAAAATGTTTTTACTTAAAACAAATTTTCAAGCAAATCAATTTAATGCCAAAGAGATCAAAAACCATTACGACCTCCCACCCCTCTACTTTTGAAAAAGAGAAAAGAAAGACTAGAATATTGTGTAGTAGGACAAGCAGCAGCAGCAGCAATAATAATAATAATAATAATAATAATAATAATAATAATATTGTTGTCCGGATATTTGATTAAAAGAAAAAAAGAAAGAATAAAAAAATATTCAGCTGAAGAAGAAGAAGAAGAAGAAGAAGAAGAAGAAGAAAAAGATAAAGAAGATAACTACATTATCATGATGATGGTGATAATGAAGAGGAGGATAATGATGATATAAGAAAGAAGAAAGGATGGAATACTAGTAGTAGTAGTAGTAGTAGTAGTAGTAGTAGTAGTAGTAGTAGTAGTAGTAGTAGTAGTAGTAGTTGAAAGAGAAGAAAATAAAAGAGAAAAATAATTTTAATTAAAACCCAAAATATTTAGAAAAAAAAGTCGTTTTCGTTCATTTTAGAATCAAACGATGAAATGAAATTTGAAGTTTAGATCAGATTTTGAATTGATTAACTTTTAAAAAACAAAAATAAAACAGAATCAGAAACATTAATTTTTCTTTGTCTTTTAATTTTGCCGCCAAAATATCTATGAATTTTTTTATAATTAAGGTTCTTTATGAAATTCTAAGTTATAAAAAAAGAGATATTTTTGTTTTTTCTTTTATTTTTAAGGGTTTCAGGTTGTTCGCTATTAAATTAATATCCTGATTATAACTTGCTTTAATGATGGCCTCAAAAGTGGCAGCGTTTTACTTTGAAATACGCTTATTTTCTATAATCCTAATCATGGTTATATGTGAATTATTACTCTGGTCACTCTCAGTACTTGCATACTGCTCGTGTCTAGTTGTTTTCACTGGAGCCAGAGTGACAACAAGTCTCCTCATTATTCTTCAGCACAATCCACTCTATCCTAGTCAAAAATTGCATAGTGCCACTTCTCCTCGGATGGTATATTTCGTTCCGGCAGTTTCGTTCCGGCTTCGATTCTGGCTAAAGAAGAACCTACAGCTTGCACTGCCGTACTGATGAGGCGTAGACGACGAAAAAGGCCTGTATACAGGTTGTATATAAATATATATATATATATATATATATATATATATATCTATATATATATCTATATCTATATATATATCTATATATATATATATCTATCTATATCTATATCTATATCTATATCTATATATATATATATCTATATCTATATATATATATATCTATATCTATATATATATCTATCTATATCTATATATATATCTCTCTATCTATATATCTATCTATATATATATATATATATATATATATATATATATAGTTGTTCATTTTTAAAATAATTATTTTATATATATTTATATATATAAAAAAAATAATTAGGCAATCCATCTACAGGCCTGTTTCGCCGTTCACAGCTCAGCAGGATGGCTCCACAAACAACAAGTCTGTCCATAATGAACATCGAATGCAAGCTGGCTGAAATGCCAGTCCAACATCTTAACAACTGGCCCATCAGTCAACTTGTCTAATGCTGGATCTTTACTGCTCTAATTATTTTTTAGAGTGCCCATCCACTACCGACCAAGGCAGGAGCTTCACTCTTTAACCATATCAAAATAGCCTGACTTATTCTAAAGACTTTACAAAAGTTTTTGACATATTCAAAATATTTACATATATTCAAAATGACTAAAGTTGTTTTTGTGGTGCCGCATAAAGTTGATTCTAAATTTTTGATGTTTTATTTTTTGTTTTTTTTTAAGGTTAGTTTAGATTCCCGAGTGAGAGAAGTGATAAATCAGAACATGTTGGAACCGTCTCCACACACATTTGATGAAGCACAACTTCAAATCTACACCTTAATGCATCAAGATCCTTACCCACGCTTCCTCAACTCTCAACTGTACAAAAAACTCATTGAGGAAGCTTCGTCGTGAAAATACATCTGCCACTCTTATCCTCTCGCTGTCCTAGTTTTTCTGCTGCAAGGGAACTTGTGACATTCATCCACTACCAACTACCAATGCAGTGGCACCAGCAGCAGCAGTGGCAGTAGTTACCAAAAAAACGGCAGTGATGTTGTTGTTGTTGCGGTTGTTGTTGTTCTTATCTCTTTTTTTGAGAGGTACTTCCGAGGAGGGAACCCCGGGTGCAAATACAACAACCAATGATATCTAGTGTGTACTACTGGTGATAGAGATATTCAGCCAACTCGCTTTCTTCCTGTTGGCGATTGTTTTTGTCATTGTTGTTATTGTGAAAAAAAAAAGAGAAAAAAATTAATAAAAATTTTCAAAAAAAGGAAATTTCCATAAATGATAATAATAATAATATTAACTGAAAAAATTATAACAGACAATAATCTGATTGCCTGTTTAATTAATTTTTGACTATCCACCTCACTGTTTATGCTAACATTCATTCTACCATATACTGTACATTTACTTACCTCAATGTTTTTGAGTTTTTTTATTTTGTTTTTTTTTTTTGGATGGGGGGGGGCCTTCTGTTTTCTTATTTTTTTTATTTATAATTTATATGAGGGGAAGGAAGTGCATGCAACAGTTTTTTTGGGTTTTTTTAAGAGAGTAAGATATATAAATACATCCCCCTTCTTCTCACACGTATAAGTACACATGTAAGCATATTCTTTGTCCGTTTTGTTATTTCACAAAGAAAAAAAAAAGAAATGGGGAAGAACTTATTTTTTAAAAATGATTAGGGGGGAAAAAAAATTATTATGTATACAAAAAATCTTAGTAGTGACAGGTTTTGCAGAGAATTGCTTGCTCTTGAGGCAATTATTATTTATTTATTTCAGCTGTACTACTTTTTCTTTCTTTCTTTTTTGTTTTTTAAGGAAACAAAAGAAGAAAAGTATTGTAATATATGAAAAGAAAATCTTTTTACAGTTTTTTTTTACCATCTTAAAAAAAAAAACAAAAAAAAGATAAGGCCAACATTTTTTGTCTTGTTTGTATAATAGACTTATTTTGTTACTGTTTTTGTTACTCTGGATATCATCACCACTACCACCATCATCATCATCATTATTATTATTATTACTATTATTATTATTATTATTACTATGACTATTGCTTTATTATAGAAGCTCTATGAAATTAAAATGGCTTGACTAAACGAAACAGTATTTTTTTACCCCCCCTTCCCAACCTTTTATTTTTTTTTTTTTTACTAGTTCCATTCTGTACATGTTGAGTTAAAATTATGTTGTGCTTGATTTGTTTGCCTTTTTATACAAATGTGTAACTTTCCTATGTGCACGCACACTTACAGTACACTCATATAGAACTGTAACCTTTTTGTATTAAGCTTATAAATATATGAATACACCATAGACAAGCACAGTAAGTCCATACAAAAAGAGAAAATCATGTTCTAGTCTGAATATATTTCTGACTATATCTTGAAATGTTTTTTATAGCCAAATATCTTTAATATTGATTTAACCATCAGTGCAATCAGAAAAAAAAACTTAAGGCAATATATTGATATTCTTACTTAGATTCTGTTCTTATAATCAACTTTATCCACACTAGCAATAAAAAAATAAAATTTACACTAGCCATAAGAAGATTATCATTATTAAGAAATAAGTTTGTCCTTTTTAAATAATGTGCAATTCTCTTTAGTATTTGGTAGGGTGCTTAAAGTAATTTTCTTCTTTTTTAAATATACATATTTTTCAAACAGAGATGAATGCCGAGACATATGTTGTTGTACTATTTGTATGATTTAAATAGAAGGTCATTTGGGTTCACTCCTGCATAATCATTAAAGTTGTTAAGATAGACACATTTCTATATTTTTCTTGATCCTCCTGAAAAAAATTTGCTATTCTAGATCTTTAACTCTGAACATTTTTGCAAATCAACTATTTTAGAAAACTTGTCATTGAAAACAAATAAATCTAATATTTATAAACTTTTTCGAAAAATGATATTTTTAAAAAGAAAAAAAAAGTAAATCCTAATAATAGTTTATTGTTTCTGAATGACAAGGTCTTTATTATTTGGTTAAATTTAAATAATAGAAAAACATTTTTTTATATTTGACTTTGATGCCAACACTGATATTCAAAAATTAGCAAAAATAAGTTAGATATTTCTACTTATTGAAACCATACATTATATATGTGTTAATCATAGACTAAATGATGCAAATCGGGAAAATGTTTGTTTAATAAGTCCTGATTAGATTGTTTTTATATAACTCTACATCATCTGAATATACCATTGGGCTATATTACATTATATATACATGCATGCAAACACCCCAATACATACATGTATTTTACTGCTCCTGCTTGAATAAATTGTAAAATTATCTTTTCAATTATTATTAACAACTGCAGTGCCAAGTATTTTAACAACTTTAAGTCAAGTCAAAATTGGCTGATTCTCATTAATTTTTGTAAGCAATTTCTTTTTTTTAAAATCTTTTGCAGTTTGTGTCCTTCAAAGCTTATGTAATTTAATTATTTACCCATATCTACATATCCATTATGGTTTACCCTGCATCACCATCCTCTACAGAACTTAATAATACAAGATGTATGTGTGTGAATGTGTCTGTGTTGAAATGAATAGTCTATTTTCTAAATCATCTCTAAAGGTATTTTCAGGGTGCCCAGCAAAAAGTCAAGATATTTGCCAGCTCTTTCAAAATTGCTCGAAAATTGCTTTCGTAAATTGATTTTATCGACCATGAATAAATGACCAATATTTTTTGAATGGACTTTAAATTTCAGAGTGATTAAATTGTCCTTGCTGTCTTCAATACTTCATTCAACAATAAATTCACAAGCATTGATTATGAGTTTCAAGAAAGTGAACAATTTTCAGTGTGAGGTAATTGTACTGTTTAAAACATGAGGATCTTTAAGTGAAATAAATTCTGCCTGAACTCTTCAGTAATATCTCCCCCAGAATCAGTTCTCTTATGTTGTATTGAAATTGAAGAATGAAAATGTTGATTCTGCCTGTAAAAGAAAACCTGCAAGTGGAAGCACTACAATTTTTAAAGTTTGTTTTCAATTTCTTGATTTTTTGCTGGGCACCCTGTACATTTTTTCTTTCTTTCTTTCATTAATTCAATTGGTCATCAGACTCCTTCCTATAAAGGAAAGCAATGTGATGGCAATAACACCATTTCACACTGTTTTATGGGTTCATTTTCATCCATTTGTTAAAAAATGGTTGCCAAAATTTTCATTTCAATATTTTACACTTGTTACAACAACTTTTTCTGCTGCTACTGCTGCTGCATTAACTATTCATTCATAAAAAAAATGGATTTTATTTCAAAAAGAATTTTAAAGAAAAAGAACATTTCGACATGACTATTTTCAAAAAGAAAAAACATCAACTAATAACAGGTGTTTTCACATCTTCCTACAAATACCCCAAACAGAAAAGAATTGTCTACAGAAATTTAAGAAATTGCTTAGATATGTAACAAAATGGCAAAACTTGAAGGAATGTTTTATACACTGTGAACCAGTGCTTTTCAACCTTTTTATTAGCGCAGAACCCCATGGAAACATTCCATAGCTAGAGGAACCCCTGTGCAATAATTCCATTGTCTAAATAAAATGAAAAAAAAACACACACATTTATTTTCAAAGTATTGAAAATGTTTGTAGTAAAAGAAATTTAAAAATTTTACTCGTTTGAATAAATTACATTTATTCTCATCAAAATCTCAATGAGGAAACTTGAGTCTGGTGTTTCTTCAACAACTCTTTAAGATTGATTCATGGTTTTGACAGAAACACACAATGTTCATCTTTCACATTTTCAAATGCAGCGAGTTTAATCATATAAAACTTGGTATGTTTAAACAATAAAACTTAAATTCTAAAAGAAAATATGGATATAATAATCAAATAGATTTTACGGAATCAAATTTGAAATGTTTATTTTTATGTTGTTTTAAATTAAAACTTAAGAAATTGCAGAAACCCTGGACTGTATAAACAACCCTATGGTTCTGCGGAACCCCGGTTGAAAACCACTGCTGTGAACAGTTAATAATCAAATATTGACATGTAAAAAAAACTTATTAATTCATTTAGGAAATACCCACCTTAAAAAAAAGAAAACAGGCAGAAAAACTAAGTCAATAAAATTGGACTTATTTTAGTGAAATTAAATCTGAAATATTTATCAAGACCAAAACTTGAAAGATTTTTTTCTTGTGCATTAAGATGAAAAGCTAAGAATCAGGGTTTTCTTTTTAATTTTCACATAATCTTTGAAATATTAAAGAGTTTGTTATTCCCACATGCTCTACTTCATTTTGCCATTTCCTGTTTGGTTGGATTTAATGAAAGCAAGAACTCCCTATGCTACAAGATAAGTGAAATATTAATTCTGCGTGATGAAAAATTCAATTTCTCTCATACTTTCCTATGCTGTGTTCACTACTCTTGAAATTTTTCAAAAACAAAATAACTGTCAAAAGGCAACAATAAAAGAGCACTTTCAAACACAACCCAAATGCGTCTGATGACAATACCACGCTTTGTTCTCTCCTCTGAACTCCAAAACTAAAGTCTGTTTCATCCCTTTTATTTGTTCTTTTTTAAAAGTTTTCCCTTCTATTTTGAAACCCGATTGTATTGTTTTTTCTCCATCCAATCTTATTTTAGTCATTTTTTTTCTCTTTAAAATTAATAAAAACTAGAGCTGTGACAATATTCTTTCATTAAAGAATATGCTTGTCATATCTCTCATTATTAAGCTGTGATAATATTCTATTATTAAAGAATTTCGCGAGTTCAAATCCCAGTCAAAACCATTGCATTAACCTTTACCTGCCTCGGGGAGATTTGGCTCGTTAACTTGAGAGAGTCTCTCATCTAGGTGAAGGGCAACACTGATTTCAAAAGCCTAAAAATGGTCCTCCAGTTCGGAGGTTGAGCATAGGGCTAGCGACTCTTTCTCGTAAAATGACTATGCTACAGAAACAGCGAAAAAATCAAATTTGCTGCCCAACGCACCACCAGATGTAATGGTCTAAAAAAAATAAAATAAAATGGTTATCATATCCCTAGTTATTAGAGCTATGACAATATACTTTTGATAAAGAATATGCTTGTTACATTCCTAGTTATTAAGGCTGTGACAAGAATATTTTTTAATAGAAGTATGTTGTCACAGCCCTTCTGATAAGTAAAGAATTAAAAGAAATGGTAAAATTACAAAATAGTAAAGTCTATGACAAGAATAATCTTTTAATAACAGCTTATTATCACAGCCCTAACATTTAATTCCTGATAGATCAAAAATTATTTTGAGTCAATTTCACCACAGACAATAATTTCCCCTTTTGTTTTGTTATTGATGTTTTTCTTTTGTTTTGTTTTTACTGCTCTGTGTCTTTCTCATTTGAAAAGGATGAAAATAAAGCACTATCAGTTTTTTTTATATTTGATCTTATATACATATGTAAATGTGGCTGTATGTATAGAAACACACATACAGGAAATTAGTAGGTGCCCATGAGTTTTTAGAATCTTTGCTAAATTTATTAATATATTCTGTGTTTAAGAATTCTATATTCTAATTTCTTTATTGATCCTAATACTAAACTAAATGGAACTACCGAGCTATTATATTTCATTTTGTTTCATATTTTGTTTTCTAAATAAAAGATAATGGTTGTCTATCTACATTTACAAACAAGAAAGAAACGCATACAGACACTTTCTTTTTTTATGATTTTAGAAAATAATAAAAGCAATAACCGTTTAAGTGATAGAACAAGTTATTTTAGTATTAGTATTATCTAAAATGAAAATAACTATTAGAATGCAAATTTTAAGTTAAGTACTTAGAAATATATAAAAATTAACGATATTTTATTCACTTTATGTACATGCCGAAAGCCCTCGGGTACTTCACAAACATGTGAAAATTATCAAAACCCTGACCACCAGTACAAGATATTGGGTCAGAAGGATTGAAGGGATCCTTAAAAAAATATTAAAGAAAAAAAATTCTATTGAATTGAATGAATTTTGTCTCATACATATATATATATATATTTATTTATTTATTTATTTTTATTTTTATTTTTACTTTTATTTTGAAAGCCACTTGACACAATCTAAATAAAAATGAAAGGGATAACCCATAAAACCAACAAGAAACTCTTAAGAGTAAAGGGAAGGACTGGGCTAATTCTATTTATTGCTTAATTCTTTCATAAGAGTGTGTTTTTGTTTGTGTGTGTGTCTCTATGTATGTGTATGTTTGTGTGTATGCCAGTGTGTATTTGTGTCTATGTCTGTGTGTATTTGTGTGTATGTCTGTATGTTTGTGTGTATTTGTGTGTCAGTGTCTGTGTGTGTTTGCGTGTGTGTGTGTCTATGTTTGTGTGTATTTGTGCGTATGTCTGTGTGTGGTTGTGTGTCTATGTCTGTGTGTATTTGTGCGTATGTCTGTGTATGTTGGTGGGTCTGTTTGTGTTTGTGTGTGTCTGTGTATATTTGCGTGTGTCTGTGTGTTTATGTCTGTGTGGCTGTGAGTGTCTGTGTTAGTCTCTATATCTGTGTGTGTGTTTGTGTGTTTGTCTGCCTGTGTGTGTCTCTGTGTGTGTGTTTGCAAGTGTGTGTGTGGGGGTGGGTGTCTATTTTGGCATATCTTTTTAAAAAATATCATTACGCATCTAATATTGATAATAAAGCCAAAACCCTGTTTTAAATTGCCTGCAACGTTGGCTTTGAAAAGTGTGTGTGGTGTGTGTGTGTGTGTGTGTAACGGGATACTGACCTCTGATGGTTTAGCCAGCTCAACCACTGAAAACACACAATTAAGTGTTGAGTTTCGTTCGAATAAGAACATCACAGGCGGTCCCCAGTCGTATGCATAGATGCTTGTCTAACCGAAGACTAAGGGTGCATCATGTAACATCATGGGACCTGATGTAACATCAAGTCCCATGAGCACTCTCTCTCTGTAAGCAGAAAGAGTGTTTACTTGCTGTAATAGGGCTCTAGTTTTCTTTTCTTCCTTTTCCAATTTTTGCTCTGTTTTATACTCATTCGCTAATTATTTTACACGTCCCCAGAGAGATGATTTGAAAAGCCTCAGGGCGTAACCGGTTATCGTATTCGTCCCCCTTTTATTTATTAGTATATTTTTTTCTTAATAATTTTTTATTGTTTCCTACTTCTCTTCCCCCTTCTTCGATATGCCTTTGTGTATATCCATACTTTGTTTATTTAATACAAATATTAATCTGTTAAGTGAGATTATATTTATAGTTAGAGTGCTTAATACCTGTGATAGATGTATATTAGTTAAGCGTAGACACAATCAATTCATCGAAGGCTGTTGACTCCATGTCTACGCTTAATATATATATATATATATATATATATATATATAAATAAATAATTCTAGACAGGTATCTATACATCCATATATGTGAGCAAATAAAACATTTTTTTTAAAGCACAACTTAAAAAAAAAGGATTAAGAAAGCTTATTTTTTCACAAACATTCTTGTATATGAAACACTCATTCATATATACATGTATATATATATATATATATATATATATATGAAAAAGATGAACTAGATAGATAGATAGATATATAAATATATGCCTACATGTACAACTACATTGTTATAAAAGGTAACCTGAAAACTTTCTACTAATGTAATAATCCAGTTGAACCAACACACAAGGTCAACAAGTGCATTTTTAGCCCTAGATTTTTTTTCCCTCGCACCTGCAGGTAAAGTGACAGACCGTATCACGTGATGAGGTCAGAGGTTAGCCATTGTACATTGTGTGAAGAACGCCAAGTGCAGTCAGAAACGGTGCTCTATGCTGCAATATTAGGAGAGTTATTTAATTTTGAAGAGTGAGAGGCAGGGCCGTACGTAGAGGCCCCGCAGACCCCGCAATTGCGGGGGGGGGGCTATAAGCTTCCAAGGGGCCGCAAGGCTCCTTGGCTTCTCGGATCTTTTGTAATGCTAAAAAAGAATTACCAGAATAATTAATTTTTAGGATTAATTAGAAAATCATTATCACCCTTGAAAAATACATCCATCTCTCTTTCTGCCTATTTCTCTCTAATTTACATTTCTTTTTGTATGCATATATAGTCAAAGGCTGTGTGTGTGTTGGGTGGGGGCAACTTGCCCTTTTAGGTTAAAGGGGCCCTCAGGCGCATTCTGCGTCGCGGCTTCTAAGTGGCTAAGCACGGCACTGGTGGGAGTAAATGAAGTAACTTTCCTCTTTTTTATATATTTTTATTTGGCCTTTGCATCTTTTTGTGCATTTTGTAAGCCGGGAGGTTCAC
The DNA here is from genome assembly GCA_034780655.1 of Idiosepius hallami. Taxonomy (NCBI): domain Eukaryota; kingdom Metazoa; phylum Mollusca; class Cephalopoda; family Idiosepiidae; genus Idiosepius; species Idiosepius hallami. The sequence goes on from JAUZSX010000050.1 coordinate 1,014,589, forward strand.
TTGGAGCAATCGCTAGGCAGTCGGACTTCAGAATCCTATAGTATTATTATTATCACTTATTATTATTATTGTTATTATTATTCCATTAACCATTACATCTAGCGATGATTTGGCCAGCAATTTGTTTTTTTGTTGTTTCCGTAGCATATTTGTTTTACGAGAAAGAGTCGCTAGCCCTATGCTCAACGCCCAAACTGGAGGACCTTTTTCGGGATTTTGATATCAGTGTTGCCCTTCACATAGATGAGATGCTCTCCCGAGTTAAAGAGCTCCATCTACCCGAGGCGGGTAAAGGTAGATACTGTGGTTTTGACTGGGATTTGAACTCGCGTAATACGGTTCCGTAGTCCGAGCTTCTACCAATGCCACCAATTATTATTATTATAATTATTATTATTATTAGTAGTAGTAGAATTGATATTAGTCTTAGTTGTAGTATTAGCACTGGTAAGTAATCTTAGTATTATTATTAGTAGTAGTAGTCTTAGTTGTAGTATTGTAAGTAATAGTAGTAACAGAAGTATTAGTATCTTTATTATTAATAGTAATAGTTATTGTTGTAGTAGTAATAGTATTATTATTAGTAGTAGTTTTAATAGTAGTTATAATAGAAGAAGTAATAGTAGTATTAGTTGTCGTGATAGCAATAATAGTAATAGTATTAATATTAGTTGGTTTGTTTTGTGTTCAACGGCATATAAACCCTTTTAGATCATTTTATTAATGCCAAGAACAATTACTTTTGATTTGATGTTATCTTATACACATATAGTTTTTTTAAATAACACAAGTTGCACTATCTAGTCCATAGCTGGAGGGAAAATGGGGATTCACACTTTTCCCACGTGTTAACACGTTGACTAATACCCCTGGGAAAAGTATGAACCCCCATCTTCCCTCCAGCTATGGACTAGATAGTGCAACTTGTGTTATTAAAAAAAACTATAACATTTATCAAAGACCTAACAACTTTGATTCGAACTCGCGTACTACGATTTCGAAGTCCGACGCCACATTAGTAGTAGTAGTCTTGGTATAACTATCATTATTATAGTATAACTATTATTATTATTAGTAGTATTTATTGTCGTAGTATTTGTTGTGGAAATAGTTATGATATAGTCATGAGGGAGCCGTTAAGATGGTAATGTTTATTTGCAGTTTCGAGTTCAGATCAGTGATGGTGGGATTCAAATTTTTAACAACGGGCTCGGTTTGCTGAACATATAATATTTTAAGCACCAGTTCGCAGAACCGGCTTAATACCCACCCCCATCTGCATTTGAAACTAGCATCACATTTCATATCTGGGAAAACCCGGATAGGAAAAATAAAAAAAAAAAAAAAAATTATTTCTATTTAAGAAGAAACTTTTTTTTTTAAAAAAGTTTGTTTTTTTCTTTTTTAAAAGAAGAAATTGAAAAAAAAGATAAGAAAGAAATAAAAATCCTAAGTTCTGATGGGAAGATTGTAATTTAAAAAGAAAAAGAAGGAGAAAGAAAAAGAGAAAGAAAGAAAAGAAGAAAGAAAGAAAGAAGAAAGAAAGAAAGATCCTAAGTTCTGTTGGGAAAGTCATAATTTAAAAAAAAAGGAAGAGAGAGAAAGAATGGATAAGAAGAAAAGAAAGATAGAAAAAAAGAAAGAAATATGTAATTTTAACAACTGATTCGCCGAACTCATAATATTTTAAGCACCGGTTCGCACGAACCGGTGCGAACCGTATGAATCCCATCACTGGTTGAGATCTCATTTTTCCCAACCGGATGTCAACGCTTTGTCTTTGTTTCCATTTAGGATCGCCAGATGGCGTTAACTGAGTGGCGCCTCCACCTTACAACTGTTGGTTTTGTTTTGCCGTCAAGCAGGAAGCCAAGCCAGTTTCCAGTCTCACGTACTCTTTCTTTCTTTCTTCCCTCATCTTCCTCAACAGCTTCCCAGCCCCAGAACTACCCACCCGAAATCGAATCCAGTACGAACGGAGAGCCAGGAGATGCAATAAGTAAAAAATACATAATACAACATTAAAAGCCAACACAACACGAACATTAAAAAGACCAAAACATCGTATAATATAAACTTATCAAAACAAGACGGAATAACAAACAAGGGCAGACAACTCCTCTCTCAGCTCTCGGGTGATGTTTTTGCATTTCTTCCTGTTTGTTATAAAAACAAGTCTTTTATTTTTCGTCCAACTTTATAATAAACTTATCTTTAAATGAGGTGCGTATACGAAAGGGTGAAAAAATAAAAGGGTCATTTCTTACGCAAGCTGGCAGCGTGTTTTTATTTCTAAGTGACCGGAGAACCGCCCAATGCCAGGATTTGCTTCCAGACGGAACATTTAATACGGCCATCATCCGTTAGACATATGTACATCAGGGGCAGGTATTCCTTAACCAATGGAACCTGACTTAGAAAAATTATCAGTTGTAACTCAAAACGCCCATTTGCAAAAAGGTCCAATTTGCCATAAGACCCATTCCAATTTCAGGTCAAATCGTCCATTTGCAAAAAGGTCCA
>JAUZSX010000050.1:1017211-1031721 GCA_034780655.1 Idiosepius hallami
TTTTTTTTTTTTTATTTTTAAAACAATAATATATATATATATATATATATATATATATATATATATATATAAATATAAAAGAATGATTTAATAGATATTTAATTCTATTCTATAGAAATAAAAAATCTTTCATACTTGTAGCAATGATTTCTATTTATAAAAATTAAGAATATTCAATTTCTGAATTTATCAATGAAAAAGAATAACATATAAAAGACTTAAAGTGAGTTACTGCCCAGTTAATAATTAGATTAATTAGTTTGATTAAATGTAACAACAGATCAATACAATATACTTTTCAACTTTTAACAGATTAGTGAACTCTTTGTCTTATGAAAACAAAACATCTGTAATTAATGCAATATCTAAGATTCTTCAATTTTTTATCTTCTTAAAACAACTCGATCTATGTAAGCTCCACTGATCTTTGCACTGAATCACTACCTCATAGTTTGCTACACATTATATCCCCAAGTGGTCTCCTGTTGACATCTTTTTTTCCTCTCAACGAACGCCGAAAAAACGCTGTTGCATTCAAGTTTACATCTCACCAATCGTCGCAGCTACAAGATCATGTTTCCCATAAGTGCAGAAGGTTCTTTGATTTTTCTTATAGGATCAGGATAAATTTTATTAAAATTTACTTATATACTTACTGTTAATTAATATTTACTAATATTTTTACTGTTTATTAATATATTTCAAAGAAATAAAACAACAAATTATATATTCTTTTGACTATAACCAGCAAAATTCAGACAATTTTGGTCAGAATAATTTTTCCTAAAATTTACTTTTCTTAAATTATGAGAAACCTGCACGAGACCACTATCGAGCAATCCTGGAAGCCAACGCTTACCCATCTATCTCCCCCTCCCATAATATTACATTATTATAGCAGCATTTCTTTTAATATTGCTGATTAAGACATCATTTCTTTGAGAGATTTCACCATAAAAATTATCAGAATTTATATTGATACAATTTATGGATTAAATGACGGGTTATATTCATTTTAAAAAATATTTTTTAATTTCAAATCTCATCATGTCATGTGATCCGTGGTTTTAATTCAAGGGAGGTAACTGCAAATTTATGTAAAGTTAAACAGTTGTTTTCAGTCTAATAAAACTCAAGAAACTATTCAATCAATATGAAATTTCCAGTGTTTATTAATTAAATAATTAACTTTATAAGGGTTCTATTCATTATTGTCCGTAAAAGATATGTATAATTAATTCAGTAAAAAGAAATTCGGTTAAATTATTTGTGATATTACTTTAAAAAGCAAGAATGTTAAAATCCATTTTCGTAAGGTATTCGAGAGAAAAGAAAACTATGGATTCAAAGTGGCTCTGGAAAAATCTATTTTGGTATGGACAAGATTGAATATTTAGGACAAATAATTGATAGGAAAATTAAAAGACCTAACCCACCTAGGACAGTGGACCATACAATCTAGTGAAGTCATAAAAAATATTATGGATGAACAAAGGAAATAAATTCAGTTTCAGCAAAGGCTAAATATTATGTAGCATTAGATGCTCATATTTATTGAAGTTAACTGTTGCTGGTAATTGTTAACAGATAATATGGTAGAGTTTTCATTAAACAACCATAGCATCAATTTTAAATGTTTTTATTTCGCCTTAAGAATACAACTACAATAATGACTAAGATTAAAGTTTTAACACTTTGAAATTGTACAACTCAAAAGAAACATAATTTGATTATATTTCTGAAATTAGCCTAAAAATTTGTCGATTTACAAGATTTTTTTTCAGGGTTGTGTTTTGTCTTCATTCATATACTAAAAATATTTTAGTTGATGTGTTTATTTACTAAATTCAACAATTAAGCCACAGAAATTCACCCAAAAATATAGAATTAACATGAAGAATTGTCTATATTGATATATATAGATTCATATTTCTATGATGCATATTGACCATAATCTTCATACTGATTAATCAATAAAAAAGGACACAAATCAATTTTAAAATATCCTAACTTACTCTGTCTGCACAAATCCTCAGAGAATATTTAGGTATTGGAACCTCTTTGGAAGTAAGAACTCAAACCCAGAGTTTTGTATTCATGTATATTATATTTACTTGGTGAGCACAAACCTAAGTTTGGCACAAGGCCATTTTCACGTGCTCTTACTCAAGCTTTTTACATTCGGTGTTACCCTTCACCTAGATGTGATGCTCTCCCGAGTTAACGAGCCCCATCTGCCCGAGACAGTTAAAGCGAATATAATGGTTTTGAACTATTGTAGTATGATTTCATAGCCCGTGCTTTTACCAATGCTGCACCATCGCTGCCCAGTATTCATGTATATATCTTCTTTAAAGATCAGATTTAAAAATAATCAGCAATGAACTATTAAGCATCTATTCTTGATTTGAATTTATTTAAGATTGTATTTTTGTTGAAGAAAACAAAACATATTAACAAATTAGTTTTTATTTTTTTTTGTATCGTTCAGATAAGGCATGATAATTTGTATTTTTAATATCCTGTCTATAGTCTCATCTTAAATTACTCATTAAACCTCATTAAATTTATAACGTTTCAATCCTTTAGCCTTCCTCAGGTAATAGAATTTTTTCTGGTCATGGTCAGAGTCAAATTCCCACTTTTTTTTGTACTGTGTCATAGAACCTAAACATCTCATTTTAGATTTAATAATTGTAACGATAAGGGCTATAGTTAGCATAATTAATATACATAGACTTTTGATGTATAAAAAATAAATAAATACAATAAAACCTCGTACATTGTCAAACTTGAGACTGTTGAAGTAGAAGGTTAAATAAGGTATGAGTGGGGAATAAAGGAAACTTTTAATGAGGATTCAAAGGATTACTGTGGTAAATATTATTCAAGATTTACTTTATGCATTATTTCATTAAGTTCTTGTTCCTTATGTATACAGAAAAATATCTTTTTAAATCTATGATAGAGCACAGAATATGCACACATACCCTCATTTAACAAAATGTGTTGATAATATTGCCTTATTGCGGTGAAAATTACCTATTACCTTATTTTCATGGCTATACTATAGTTAAAAACACTTTTGAAAAGTTGTTTGAGAACAGTGTATAGTGTATGTCACAGCAGGTGGGGTATCTAAAAAAATGATGTGAGGTAGAAGAATTCTAAATCAAAACTTGGGCAACCTACAAATGTTTTTTTTTGTTTTTGTTTTTTTACACCTTGAACCAAAGTTCTGATTCTCATTATATCAAATGGAAACATTCAATCTTACTTTCCATCTTGATCACATTTTACAACTGCCATGAAATCTAGGGAAAGGAATGGTGTCTTTGATTGAGTTAATTCCTAATAAACACTGCAAATATCTTTCAAAACCCAGACCAAAACCTCCGTGTTGTACGGAACCAAATCTTCGTAAATCTAAGTACCATTCATATTGTCTTTGATCAATTCCTAATTCCTTCAGTCTCTGCTGAAGAATGCAGAGTCTCTCTTCTCGAACACTTCCCCCGACAAGTTCGCCGACCCCAGGGACGAGAAGATCGACTGCGGCCACTGTCCATCCATCCTCGTTCGTTCGAGCATAGAACGGCTTCAGCTGAAGAGGAAAATCGTAGACAAACACAGGAGAAAAGTCAAAGTGGCGTACCAAATATTTTTCGTGTTCTTTCCTGAAATCATTTCCCCAGTTAATCGGAAAGTCGAAGTTGATGTTGTTCTTTAGCAGCAAATTCACGGCCTCGCTGTACGAAATCTTTTGGTAATCGCCGTCCATTGTTAACTTACGAATCGCGTCTCGATAGTCGGACGGCAATTGCTTTTCGAAAAATTCTATATCATCGCCGTGTTTGTCGTAGAGTTGCTTAGTGACAGTCTTAACAAGATCTTGAATGGCATCGGTTATATCATCGATGCCCCGATCTGTAAAAGCAAGTTCCGCCTCAACCATGTAGAACTCTGAAAGGTGGAGTTTACCCGTCGATTTTTCTGCGCGAAACGTGGGGCCGAAGCTATAACTTTTTCGAAAAGCCCCACTAATGGCTTCCAAGTGTAACTGTCCTGATACTGTTAGAAAAGCATCGTGTTTAAAGAATTGTTTTTGGTTGCTCCCCTCTTCGCTACAATTGCTTATACTTACAGTTTCTTCGGGGGTTACGAGTTGGAAAACTTCTCCAGCCCCCTCACAGTCCGAAGAAGTCAGGATTGGCGTGTGTACAAAACAATATCCTTTACTTTGAAAATACTCGTGAAAAGCCATCGATGCAGCATTTCTCATCCTTAAAAGCGCTCCGAAGAAGTTCGTGCGAGGACGTAAATGAAGATGTTCTCTCACGTAATCAAGCCTGTGTTTCTTTCTCGCTTTGAACGGGTACTGGATGGGGTCACAGTTGCCAAGGACTCGAAGGGATTTTGCTTCAACTTCCAGCGATTGGTTGTCAGCAGGACTTTTCATTAGGGTCCCTTCCACCACAAGACTACATCCATAATTTGCCTGGCTCTTCTCAAACAGATCGGATTCACAAACAATTTGAAGGCTCTCACTACTTGATCCGTCGGACACATTAATAAACACATGGTTCTTATGCTTACGTACCGATCGAACCCATCCTGTTGCTGAAACTGTGACGCCTTCTTTTGTATCCGTGACAGATCGTCGGAGTATGTCTTGGATTGATTGATATTTTGTAGTGACATATCGTCGTTGTTTAAATGAAGATATTAAAGAATTCTTTACATAACCGGATAACGTCCTTCGACAAAATGCTATTATCGCCATGTTTTTATTGGAGTTACTTCCCTTGCTGTATGAACATTTAGAGTTATCCACCTTGGCATCATGGCGGCTTCAGCTTGTCATCAGACTTTAAATAATTGTTAATTTGTTTTAAGAGTGCATTTTTTTTCTGTGTGTTCCATACTTTCACCAAATACATTTGGATATTTTAGTCTGCCCTAAAAGTCATATTACAATGGCTGTGTCAAATGTCACCCCACAAGCAGAAGAGGGCAGTTACTATTTACAACTATGCAAAAATCCAATCCGTTTTGAGCTCGTTAGTAAAGCAACCAATGTATTTTTCGATGACTCTAACAAACAGGTTTTTTTGCAATTTTATTTCCTTTCAAAAACTTTTTTTACTCATTAATTTTTTCTTAATATTTTGAAATATCACTTAATTGATTGTAAATATGTTTTGAGTTAAGTTTTTCATTGAGTTGACTGAATTTTTATTTAGGCTAAAAAAAATATTTTTTAAGTCGCTATAATTCAATAAAAGTTATGAAATATTAAATTTTGTCTTCAAATTATCGTTATTGTTTCATTTTGAGAATTAAATTTTATATTAACTTTCCTGTACAACACGACAACAATAGAATTTAACCCATAACCAACTGTTAATCCTATTTTCTTTTTTTTCTTATGGAAATTTCATATACTAACCACTGAACCAGTAAATAAAAGTCACGGTCGTTACTGTTGAATTTATTTTTATTTTTGCATAACTTATTGTTTTCACGCCCTATATACAAAAACAAAATTGAAATTTCATGCAAAAATAAAATATTTTTTCCAAAATAAGTAAAATTAAAATTCTTGTTAATAATTCTACTTCTTGTTGCTTACTGCAGGCAGCTGTTGCTGCTGCTGCAAAGAGGAACCAAAGTAAATATTTTTAACACAACACCAACTGGTATTATTGCTCTATTCACACACTTCCGTGCCAGTATCGGCAACCGACTGTGCCAATAATACCAACAAACTCTTGCTCAATTTAAAGGCAGATCACGGTTCCATGACTTGGTATCGCTAAAAGGGAGGTGAGGTGAGGTGAGGTGAATAATACCAAGAGAAATTTCTGCTTCCTGGTTGAATTTTTGTTGTTTTTTTACCTGAATTTCTTTCACAAGTCCAAACATAAAAAAAAAGTTCTTGTTAACTTCCAGTAAACAAAAATTTAAAAAAAGCTTAGTTTCGTTTTCTGACTCTTTTGTTTATGTTTTGGTTTTTTTTTTGCTTTTTCATGGAAATATTGTTTTGTTTTTTTTTGCTTGTTTGTTTTTTGTTAAAATTTTAAATAGTCCCTTGTGTAAACATAAACGAATTACCTGTATTAAAGTGTAGGCCAAAAAGAAAATGAAAGAGCTGACAATGACAGAGCAGCCAAATCTGCCCTCAAATTAAGCCCTGAATATATCAAAATACGGTCGACCTGTCTCTGTCTACTGGTCACCCCCTTATTAATTGGATCATATCTCGACTTCATAAGACACACCAATTTGACACATTCTTTTATACTGAACAAAAAACAACCAAAAAGTAAAACATTCCAACCACCTTTAACAGACACATCCTTATAAAATCATTTGCCAACAACCTCAAAAAGATTGTCTTCAGAGCGTTAATAAAATAATCAATCTATTTGAATTAATGATACAGAAAATATGTTTAAATTCCTAAAAAAAAAACTAGAAATTTATCAGAAAAACTGAAACTTTTTCAACATTAATGATATAAAAAATATTTAAATATTTAAATTCCTAAATAAATATTTAAATTCCTAAAAGAACAAAAAATATTTAAATTCCTAAAAGAACAAAAAAATTTGAGATGATCTGAACCAAGAAAGACCCATAGAGATTGATGAGGTAAAAAAATTTTTTTTTTAATTGAAGTTACCGTTTATGCAAATTGAAAGCAAAGAAGACTGGAGACCAAATGGATGATGGCAGGATCAAAAAGCGCTTATTTTACGCGAAAGGGGTTGAATGGGGAAAAAGAAACCTGAAGACTCAAGGCTTGGATGGGGAAATGAATTGGAGAATATATCTAAAGACTATTGAACCAGGGGACAATTACCAGCAGCAGCACATTTATGCAGCAGTTTGTTTCAACATAAATGGATTGGAATTATAATACTTTTCAACTAATTAAATTTTTTTTTAACTTTTAAAAAAAAGTTTAAAATTCAATATGGCTGCTAAAAGTAAACGTATTAGTTCAGTTTAGTCGATTACGGAGTTCTTGGTTTAATTCAGTTTTGGTTGGCAGAATTTTGAAGAATATCAAATTGACTCTGCCATTTTGAAAAGAGTCTTAAATGCAAACAGATTTGATGCGCATCGAAGATAAAAAAATGTCCTCAATTATTCAGCTTTTTAAAGCCTTCAAGATGAATGTTTCACTCATATGTTTTTTACTGAAATTCTTTTCACTCTTATCAAATAATACAGTGAACTAATTTAACTGGTTCGGATATATAAGGATAGAAAAATAAAGGACAAGTGTTTTGTTTAAAAGAATAATTGATATTTTTTAGATCAGATTCGATAGATTATGCACTTTATAATTATTGAAATGCTAGTTTGCACTAATACTAATGGTAGTTTAGAAATGGTAGTTTGCACTAATAAAATAAAACAAAACAAAGAACACTCTTTCTTGTGTATATTAAAATTCTTGAGAGATTCCAAAGTTTGATATTATGCACACCCACCCACATGTACGCACACCCAAGTTTAATAAAAAGCGCTCTAAAGAAATCTGAGAGACCGATAAGTTTATATATATATTGTAGTCAGAACAATAAAAGAAATCTGAGAAACCGAAGTTTATATATATATTGTAGTCAGAACTATAAAAGAAATCTGAGAAACCGATAAGTTTATATATATATTGTAGTCAGAACAATATAATTAAGGCAGTCTGTAAGTTGTAGATGATATACAAAAAAGATTGGGGCAGTCAATGTGGCTCAGTGGATAGACAGCCGTACTTCCAAACTGTAGATCGCACAGTTCGAATCCAATTTGTTCCGTCTACATTGACAGTTCAACCAATACCCTTGAGAAAGGTACAAATCCCCATCTTCCCCTCCAGCTATGGATTAAATAGTGCAACTTATGTTATTAAAAAACTGTTAATAAAAATGTCTATCAAATGTAATTGTTCTCAGCATTAAAATTACCTAAAAAGGTTGATATGCCATTAAACACCCACACTCAAAAGAAAGATTTATCAGAAGATCTGAAATAAGAAAGGCCTTAAATAACAAATAAAGGTTGATAGGTAAAAAAATATATATATAGCGACGGTGGAGCATTGGTAGAAGCTCAGGCTCTAAGATCGTATTATGCGAGTTCAAATCCCAGTCAAAACCATTACATTCACCTTTAGCTTCTTCGGGCAGTTAGGGCTCGTTAACTCGGGAGAGCAGCTCATCTAGGTGAACAGTAACACTGAATGTAAAAAGCCCGGGTAAGAGCACGTAAAAATGGCCTTGTAAATAGTAAATATAACATCCCTGGTTTTTTTCATATACCTTGGCTTTTTGTAATCAGTGTTAGCCTTACATCTAGATGAGATACTCTCTCAAGTAATTGAGCTTCATCTAATTGGTTTTGACTGGGGCCTGAACTTGTATATTACCATTCCAGAGCCCAAGATTTTACCACTGCTCCACCCTCCAAGTCAAAAAAAAAAATGGAGAATACTAGGCAATTAAAATAAGGGGTGCCCTTAACTCTCATTTAATTGGCAGGTCTCGTCCACATGGGTTTTTGGAATCAATGTTATCTTTACACCAAGATGAGTTATTCTCCTGAGTTAACGAGCCTCAGCTGCTAGAGACAGCAGAAAAGGAATACATTGTTTGACTTGGATTTGAACTTGTGTAATATAGTTCCAGACTCCAAGCTTTAACCATTGCTCCACCCTTAGTGCCTAGAAAGAAATCACAGTGGAGTAATGAACAACTCTAAAATCAAAATTCATGAATTCAAATCCCAGAGATTTCCTTCTAATCCCATTTGAGTTAATGCCTTGGAAAATCAATAATGACTGATGATAATGGCATCCATCCGTCTCTAAGGACGATGGATAAATGCACCCAGTGTTTATTCTGCAGCTGGAACAGCAGCAGTGAAGTGGCCTCTCCAAGGCGCAAGGCCTGGGCGAAGGTTTTTTTGGAGGGGATCTCTGATTCTGCCCATTTCTCAGTACCCCCCTCTCGGCCTTGCCGGCAGAATTCAAAGGAAAGCAGAGCAGTACATTTGGCACCAGGTTGGCTGCAGAAGCTTCCGGAACAAGCTGAGTACAGTTTCGGACTGCCTTAGGGTCTCCAACTGCGGATTTTTTTTCAGGGTTCACTCCCTTAGCATTTCCTGAGCTCAGATAATCAACAAGGCAGTGGCGGTTTGTGTTTCAGAGTTTTCCTTCTCCTAGATGGCTGTCTTCCCAAAGACTAAGTCAACGTGGCCCAGTGGATAGGCAGTCAGAATTTGGAATTGTGGTACGCGAGTTCGAATCCAAATTGGTTCTGTCTATGTTGACATGTTGATTAATACTCTTAGAAAAGGTATGAATTGCCATCTTCCCTCCAGCTATGGTTTAAACAGTGCAACTTGTATTATTAAAAAAAAACTGTGTGCGTAAAATATAAAATAATGTTTATCAAAATTGAATGATCTAGGCATTAACCGACCAAAAAATGTTGATATGCCGTTAAACACAAAACAAACAAAGATAATTTCTGTCTCCAATACAGAAATTTTGAGGAAATCCACAAGGATTGGACTTTGAAATTGTAATACACTGGTTCAAATCCCAGTCGTTCCAATAGGTTTACATTCAGGCTAAAACTCTGGTGAAAGGTATGTCTCCCTTAGTCACTCCAGCTATAGATTGAATAGTACAACTTGTATAATTTAAAACAATCTGGTCACAAAATAGATTCTTGATTAAAATTATTGTTTTTTTTTGCATTAAATGACTATTTACTTGGTAGAGCACTGACCCAAGTTTGGCACAAGGCCGTTTTTATGTATTCTATAAACCTGGGCTTTTTAAATTCAGTGTTAACCTTCACCTAGAAGAGATGCTCTCCCGAGTTAACAAGCCCCATCTGCCAGAGGCAGCTAAAGTGAATGTAATGGTTTTGACTGGGGTTTGAAATTGCGTAACACGATTCCAGAGCCCAAGCTTTTACCAATGCTCCACCGTCGCTGCCCTAATAGCTCTGAATAGGCTGATATGCCATCAAACAGATCAATCAACAAAGATTTTCCATTTTTGTTCTTAATGAATGCCTTCCATCAAATATTACACCTAGTGATGGTACGTTGAGCAGCAAATTTGTTTTTTTTTTTGCTGTTTCTGTATCATACTTATTTTATGAGAAAGAGTCGCTAGCACTATGCCCTACCCCAAAACTGGATGATCTTTTGTAGGCTTCTGAAATCAGTGTTGCCCTTCACCTAGAAAAGCTACTCTCCCAAGTTAACAAGCCCCATCTGCTCGAGGCAGGTAAAGGTAGATGCAAAGGTTTTGAATGGGATTTGAACTCACCTAATATGATTCTATAGTCAGAGGTTTTACCAATGCTCCACCTCGACGCCTTGATGAATGCCTTACCATACATTATCTAATGATGGTGCTGTTATTATAGCTAATCTTGAAAATAGAAAAAAAAAAAAACTGGGAAGAAAGGCTAAGCACATTGCAGCTGTTCAGGTCACTGCACAAGAATGAGCTGAACTACTCGAGGAGCCGAAGATCCCCTCCATAACCAACGGTTCCCTTGGGTAACCATTCAACTGACCACTCAAGTACATCCAGCATATTTTCTAAACCTAATTGGAATTGCAATCAGAAAGTTTTGTTGTTTTTTTGTGGAAGGATTTTTTTTTTTTTTTTTTTTCTCATTACAAAAAAGGAAAAATTCTTCAATCTTGTTCTTTTTTTTTTTTTTTTGGTGGATGGATTTTTTTTTTTTTTTTCTTGTTTAAAAGAAGAATTCTTGAATCTCTTTTTCTTTTTTTTTTTTACTTGTTTTTTTTTTCACTTGTTTTTATTCTGCCCTGTGCACCTGAGGAGCAAGAAAAATGTCTTAGGCATTTATCATTTAGATAATAGAATATTGATTGGTTTCTATAGCAACGGAAAGACAAATAAACAACAAAAAAACAGTCTCAGAAATAAGAATATTTATTTCTCTTATGGCAGCCATGTTGAACTTTAGAAAACATTAAAAAAAAAAGACTTTTCAGTGTTTGTCTAGGTTTCTGAAATTAGTTGTTGTCTTGGACTGATATTTTTATCTAGGCTATTTATTCTATTTGCTCATATAGACTGATACAAGACCTTGGTATTTTCACTAGACATCTTCTTCAAGCTGATTGGCATATTTACTCATGGTTTTCTAAGATGAAATTTTGATATTTACTCTTTTTATATGCCATAAAATGTTCTTATCTACGAATGAGTTAAAATGAACAATTAGGAAGCAAAAAGCAATATGAAAGATTCTTCTATTTAACCAAGCAAGATATCAGAAAACAAAATAATTTTCTGTAACAACTCTTCTTAGTTTCTTATTTTTGTTAAAACCATTTCAAGTAAAAATGACAATAATCAACTTCAAAATAGACTTATTATCAAGTAAAAGAATTAATCAACTTCAAAATAGACTTATTTTCAAGTAAAAGAATTAATCAACTTCAAAATAGACTTATTATCAAGTAAAAGAATTAATCAACTTCAAAATGGATTAATTAAACTTCAAAATCTGATTATTTCTCATTTTGAAGTTGTTTACCAACTTCAAATTGATTAATCTATTTTAAAGTCGATTTACTTAAAAATAATCCTATTTTGAAGATGATTATCATCATTTTGAACTTGAAATAGTATAGAAATGATTAGGTTGTGGTGTCTGTATTATTATTATTTACAAAATCCTCCTATCAGGAAAGTGGTTCCCATCTATGATGCTGTGCCATACTAGTGTGCCATAAAATAATTATATGTTTCAGTTACAAATTGTTTTAGGTGGAAAACAAATTTTATATTGCAATAACCAGTGTTGTTTGTATTAAAAAATACTATATCATACAAAGCAGAAGAGTCCCATTGACATTTAACAATATTATTCTGGATCCTGTACTGAATAATGAATATGTTTTATGTGAATAAAAACTGACTTATAAGAGCTTCTTTATCAGAAAAAAATTAATTTATTAAATTTTTTCTCTATAACAGATGTTGGAAATGAAAAGTTAAACTATTTTATTGCAAAAAAGACTTTATAAGTAAAAAAAAAAATACTTTTTGTAATAGGTTAGCTTAAAAATTTTTAGTAAGCTCAATAGTGTGCCACAAAAAAAAGGTTGGGAACCACTGCTACAGACTTTGGAAATTACAATTTAAAGACTAAAACAGGTTTAATACCTTGAGTGTAAACCTTACTGGAAACCAAGTGTGGATGAGATTCCTGTTTGTTTCAATGTTTTTTTTGGATTGTTAATTCAACATTTAAATGGATTGCATACTTAATGTATGAATTACTCTGAATATTTCCCATGCAAAAGCATCATTAGGATTATTCTTAAGATTGTTTATAACCATTTTGGTATACTTCCTTCCTCTCTCTCTCTCTCTCTCTCTCTCTCTCTCTCTCTCTCTTTCTCTCTCTCTTTCCTCAATTTCTTTCTCTTTCTTTCATCAACCTCAGTCTCTCTCTCTTTCTCTTTCCTCAATCTCTCTCTCTCTCTTTCTCTTTCCTCAATCTCTCTTTCTCTTTCCTCAATCTCTCTCTTTCTCTTTCTCTCTCCTCAATTTCTTTCTCTTTCTTTCATCAACCTCAGTCTCTCTCTCTCTCTCTCTCCTTCAATCCGTATCTCTCTCTCTTCAATCTCAATCTCTCTCTTTTCAATCTCTCTCTCTCCAACCTCAAACTCTCTCTCTCTCTCTCTCTTTCGCTCCAACCTTTCTTTTTCTCTTTAACTTCTCTTTCAACACTTTTTCTCCCCCCTCTCTCTCTATCACTCTCTCTCTCTCTCCACATATATAGATATATAGTTGTATTATATTTAAATGTTCAATTTTCTTAAAATCATATGTAAAGTAGGTATTTCACCTTGCATGGTCTCCCTCTCTTCTCCTTAATTTTTTGTTTTTGTTTTTCTTAAAATCCCCGCTCCCCCTCCCCACCTGCCCGATAGTGACAGTTTAATGTTCTTACAACTGTTATGAGCCCCTTAACACTTCCTGTTAGAAATGGCGCACTGTAAGCATTAACAATAATCACCAACACCACAACAACTCTCTGATCCTCCTCTGACCCTATGGTGCGGCACATGCCTATAAGCTCCAGCTCTGTCCTCCCTACCAAAATCCCTTTCTTGTGACCTTGGTAATTTTTCTGACCTTTGATTTGTTTAAAAGGTCGGAGGTCAGTTGAAAGAGAGTCATTAAGGCTTTTTTTTCTCTCTCTGTTGCAAACAAACTATGATAAATATTGGCTTGTCAAGGGGATTTCAGTTGACACTTGCCTCTCCCCCATTCCCTCCCCCCAGCACCATTCCTCTCTCCCCCACGAACTTTCTGGACATTACTGGGGGGGGGGCGTTGAAATAACCAAACTCTTTTCATCCCTAACTTCTAACTCCACTGTCATTTTTTTTCTCTCCTCTCTTCCTTCATCACCATTGTTGTACTAAAAGTGAGATTTCATTGGATGAACATTTGCCAATATTTTCAGATCCTGGTGTGGTACTAGTTGTTGTTGTTGTTGTTGAGCAGGAGGACCTTTCCTCACCTGTTCAGGCTTAGATCAGTCTTTCTGTTGTTATAGTTTTCACAATCTCAGATTATCCTTGCCAATATTTTTAGACCTTGATGTGAGTTGTTGCTGTTGAGCAGGAGGACCTTTCCTCACCTGTTCAGGCTTAGATCAGTCTTTCTGTTATAGTTTTCGCAATCTCAGATTATCCTTGCCAATATTTTTAGATCCTGGTGTGATATTAGTTGATGTTGTTGAGGAGCAGGAAGGCCTTTCCTCACCTGTTCAGGCTTAGATCAGTCCTGTTGTTATAGTGTTTTCACAATCTCAGACTATCCTTGCGAATATTTTCAGATCCTCTATATACCTGGGCTTTTTGCTTTCAGTGTTGCCCTTCACCTAGATGAGATGATCAGCCGAATTAACATGCCCTATCTGCCCAAGGCAGCTAAAGGTGAATGCAATGGTTTTGACTGTGATTTGAACATGCGTACTACAATTCCAGAGTCCGATCTTTTACCAATGCCCTGATACCAATCTGTATATTAGTCCTCTACATCCAGCTCATAGATATCAGTCTATGCATGAGCCTATTGATATCAGTCTGCATCTGTCCTTTAATCTCAGTTTATGTTTCTCTCCTGTGATGAATTATTAAAAGAAGAATATAGAAGAATGTAGAGTAAACTCTGCAGTCTTCTCGTTGTAGAGACCTGCGTGCTTTCTGACACTTGGTGGGTTGGATTCAGAGGGGAAGAGATGGTGCTGTTGGTCTGTGTGTAATTCCAAGACTGCCTTAAACAAGCGTTGTCGTACCTGTTTTATAAGGGAAATGGGAGGTAACTCCAAGGTACTTCTGGGAACATACCCAGCGACGGTGGAGCATTGGTAGAAGCTCGGGCTGTGAGATCGTGTTACGCGAGTTCAAATCCCAGTCAAAACCAT
>JAUZSX010000050.1:1031821-1047406 GCA_034780655.1 Idiosepius hallami
TTTATTTGTGTATATTTTGTTTTTTTTAATGATTTTTTTCTATCATATATTGTCGGTATTTACTTTCATATTTTTCTATCATATATATATATATATATATATGTATATATATATATATGACAAACTGTGTTAATTTAAAAACCCATGAGCTGTGCATTTCACTATCCTAAATGTTTTAGATAGTGAAACTCACAGCCTATTGGTTTATAAATTAATATTGATAATATTAATAATTATATTAATAATATTGTTTTAATTAAGCACTCCCTCCATTTTTGGATAAACACCATGGAATATTAATCTAATTGCAATTTTATATAGTCAATAGTGGGTCATGAACTCATTTTTAACTTATTTATGGAAATAAATATATATATAAGGTAAAGACTTTCGTATTTCAAAGATTTGTTATATAAAAAGTGACGCAGAAAAATATTAATAATGAAAGCACCCCATAAACACACAAGAACAAATCTTTTTAAAAAATTTTTTTAAAAAGTCTTTTTCTTAACATTTTGTTATAAATATTCAATTAAAAGGCTTAATAATTTTCTTAAAAAGTTCATTTCACACAAATTTTTATTCATTTCTTTTTATAAGTTTTGAATGAGAAAATAAATTTTCATCAACTTACAAAAAATTTCGGAGGATAAAAAAACAACCCAAAACCTCTACCTCTTCGAAACCTACCGGCTTTAAAATCTTTCGTCTAACGGCAATATTTATTCTTCTGTTTATTCTCGTGTAATTAGGGCTCAAATTACTAGAGTGTAGAACTGAGCACTCGTTAAAAATCTTTATGGGTTTCTTTTGGATAATCTGGTTGGTTAGTTTTCAATCAGTATTGTGCAGAAAAAATTGAAAACAGACAAAAAGGAAAAAAAATTGAAAGGTGTGTGTGTGTGAATTATACCATTTTATCAAATATTTTTGTCATACACAATAAGAAAATTTCTTTTTTCTCTTTCAAATCATTTGAAACCAACTTTCTGTTAACTTAAGGGAAGATATGTTCATTAATCTTGAAAATAACTTTTATCGCAAAAAAAAGTCCATTTTTTTGTAATGGATTCTATATTTGATTTATCTGCAAATGAGAGCAATTAAAAATTTTGATGTCTATCTTTGTAATTTGATGTTATATTTTAATATTTTATCTTTAAAAGCCCAGCACAGTGAACCGACTTCCCAAATTTGACGTTGATCTGCCTACTGTACCAAAACCTCCGAAATTGGCACTTCTTCAAAGAGATGTTACAATGGCATGTCTGTGAGTATTGTTTTCACCATATTTAATATAACGACCAAAATCCACGTTATTTTGATTGAAATAAAATAAATTAATTCACAGAGAAAATGCGACTCTAAATACAGTTCAAAAGAAATGAAAAATACTTTATTTTGCTTTTCAACACAATGTTCTCTGTGTTTGTATGTGTGAGTGTGTCAATACACATTCTTCTTACTCGGATTTTTGTTATGGTTAACAGGTTGAAAAATTTATTGTCGTAGTCATGCACATTAAGGCTTGACCTTTCTTACTGCACTGCTCTCAATGACAATTTTTGGTGGAAAGATCTTGGAATGACTCATCATATACAGAGGGTAAATTAAACCTAACCAATCACAGAAGAGACAGGAGATAATTCACCTTATTTTAGGAAGCCAGATTCAAAAGATTTTCCCACTTTGCAAAATCTCAGACTACAGACCTGTCGACTGGATTTACTGCTGTTGTTACAATTACTACTACTACAACCACTACTACTATTGCTGCAGCTGTTACTGGAATATTTTGGATATATTTATTTTCTGAGGTTCAATTTTATACCATGGAAAATGTCACATGAACCAAGAAAATGAAAAATAAATAATAATCCATTTAAAATGAAGATGAATTTTGACCCCAAAATTGACATCAACTTTTCTTTTATTCCTTTTCAGATATGGCCTTATTTATATAATCGTGTTACGTCACCAACCACGGGGAGGCACAACTGGGGCAGAAATTGTCTTATACCAACTACAAAAGTGAGTATACACCTTTTTTTTTTTTTATTCTCGTCCCAGTTCTTCCAATTATAAACCCTTTACTAAAAAGAAGTAAAATTACAGAAAAATAGTGAAGTTTTATTAAAAGACTTTTTGTCTTTTTGTGTATGAATAAAAGATAAAACTTATGATTCCAATAAATAATAGTATTTATTACACATTGCCAAATATTTGAGATAGCTATTTCTATTATAGTTCACTCACCAATCTTATGAAAAACAACTCTTATAAGTTTGATTCTATTTTTTATAGATAGCAAAATTACACCTGTTATTACTTTAGAGTAGATCATTTGAGTTGTGAAAACTAAAAATATCTTATTTATTAGAAAAATAGAAAATGAAGAATTGTAGATTATATGCTGTTGATGCTCATGGGGTTAACAAGAGAACATTGTTTGCATATATTTAAAACTATATTCCATATTAACTGTTCATTAGTTAATTTAAAGTTCTATATACTCAGAGTGCACAGTAACATTTTGGACACCCTGTATATTCCTATCTAGCAGTAAGATTTCATTAATCTAGATTTTTTTTAAATGTAATAATCATCATTTTGAATTACTATTTGTTAATTAAATGCAGTTAAAACAATAATGTTTGTTCTGTTTAAAACAAACTCAAGTGAATTTGTTGGTCATAGATTTATGGGATTATGATTTGTATATTTGGTTGTTTGAATAATAATAAAAAATACAAATATTAACCTTTTAAAGAAATATTTTATTTTGTACTTAATGGACTACCTCAAGGATCAAGTAAAATTGTCCACTGGCAATACACATGTTTTACTGGCTGGGATGCTAAACCAAAAGAGGTACTGACTACCTTGCTTTTGTTGCTGGTAGTAGGTCAGGGATTGGTCAGAGGGAGGAAGAAAGAAAATGATTCTAGGATAGCAGTTCATGGACTGAAGTAGAGATTTACAAGCAATAGGAAAGGGCCAAACATTTAATGTCTTGTATAGATAGTATTATTTTTGGCTTAATTATAGAATTTTGATCGAGGGTCACTATTGCTCACTCTTAGGGAATCATTAAGGGTTGTATTATCATCTTTTTTTATTATTTCCTTCCCTCTTTTTTTTTCTCTTAATTTTCTTTGAAGGGAGAGTCCAGCTAAAAAAACAGATATACTCCGACTTGACATGAGTGGACGTTTTGCAGTTAATGTTGTCGATAACCTTCTCATCGTCCACCATCAGGCTTCACGGGTAAGCCGTAAAATTGATAATAATTGCATTAGTAATGTTTTCCAATAAAAAAAATGGCCTTGTGCCTAACTTGGGTTTGTGCATGACCAAGTAAATATAAACATCAAAGATTATTTTCTAAATAAATTTTATTCATTGAAAAAAATAAATAAATAAACACTTAAAAAGAAGCAAAAGTCCTCTTATTTTTTTAAAGTTTAGTCTCTGGAATCCTATTACCCAGGTTCAAATCCCAGTCAAAATCATTGCATTCACTTTCATCTACCTTGAGTAGATGAGGCTTGTTAGCTCGAGAGAGTAATTCATCTAGGTGTAAGGATAACACTGATTTCAAAAACCAGCATCGACAAGTCTTTTTAACTCAGGAAGAAAACTCATCTAGGTGAAGGACAACACTGATTTTAAAAAAATGTCCAGGAATGTAATGAGCATGTAAAACTGGCCTTGTGCCTTACTTGGTTTGGTGCTTCAACCTGGTAGATATCCTCCTTATTTTTTTTAAATGTAATTTTTTAATTGAAAGTCTAAAATCTGTGCATTTATTATGATTGAAACTTATTGTTTGTTTAAAATATTTTTTTTCTTTTTACTTGTAGACATCTATGATATTTGACATAAAACTTGGTGGAGAGTTTGATAATTATGTTGTATGTCACCATCCTGTGCTGTCTCCTCTACCTATTAGACCATTCCGGCTGTTATTACCTCCAGGTAAGAACAAATTTAGACGTTTTGTTTTCATTGGCTTTTTTTTTTTGTATTTGTTTAAACAGATACTTTATATTGGTGAGTTTAGATATTTTTTTAATTATAATATTATTTCATCGCAAAGCAAGATTTTATTCTTTATTGATTTATTATTATTTTTATGTAAAGAGCCAATATTACATATGTTTTTAAGTATAGCACATATCCATTCTGCTAAAATTGGAGATTCAAATTTTAATTTTTTAAACTTTGAAAAAATATTTATAAATGACTAACTTCATTTAGTAGAGAGTTTGAAGCTAACAAAAACTTGTTTTAAGTCTAAATCTGACAAACACTACAACCTGGCCAAGAAAATCTAAGCTAAAAGTTTGAATTTTTCAATATTTTCTCCTAAACTTTAAAATTTACTCATCAAAATCTTAAATACATCTCTTCATTTTAATTTAGTTTTAATGAACTGAAATGGAAAGGCCAAAATCTGACAATTTTTTTTCAATTCATATTAAATTCTATCTTTAATTGTTAGCATATAACAAATTCTTATTTAATCTTGAATCCAGCTTTGTTGTTCAAAAACAAAATTACAGATATATTTTTAATCCTTGGATGATCTTGATTCCTGAAAAAGAAATTTTTGTGTCAACTGAAGTGTTGACTAAGGCATACAAATACCAAGAAAAGCAAAATTTTGCATTTTTCAACATAGATTTCTTGAGAGATATTTACTGCAAATGTTAATTTTTTATTCACACAATACAATCAATAGAGAACACAAAACTTATTTCTAATCTATAAGATTAAAAGATAAAGACTTTTTGTGTTGAATTTTTGTTTTATTTTCCAGCCCCTAGTCTACCAGTTGGAAGTGAGAAGACAGAATTTACCTTTGAATTGTGTATCCTTTTTTTTTTTTCTTTCATTTTCCGTATTGCAGTTTTGTAGAGACAATAGTTATAACTAAGGCTATGACAATATGCTTTTATTAAAAACTATTTTACTTGTTATTTTGTTAGTTGAGAGAGATCAGACTATACCTAAGAATATAACACCAAACCCCTTAAAAAGAAAAAATTCAACTAAAACAAATAACCTTGTTCCTCCCCCAAAATAATTAAAGACAAACAACCACCCTCAAAAAACAAAAACGAAACATAAAGAAGCAAAAACTGTAAAACAAGTAAACTAGGGAGAGCTTTTTTAAAACAGTCTTCAGCATTTAATGATTTAATGACAGTCGATAGACTGGCCAAATCAATCAATCACTCATCACTTGACTATTGTGTGATTTTAGCATTTCTTTTAATTCAGTAGTTATTAATAGGGCTGTGACAACATGCTTTTATTTAAAAGATATTCTTGTCATAGCCCTATTAACTAGATGTGACAAGAATATATTTTAATAAAAGCATATCACATCCCTAGTTATAAAACTTCCTTTTGTTTCCAGACCAGTCAATCTTATACATATACTTTTGATAATTTGTTGACAAAAATATATTTTAGAAAACTGATCTATTATCTGTTCTGAACTCAAATATGATTTCAAATTAGAATTTCCCAAAAAGTTGTTTCTATATTAAATTATTCAATTGAAAAGAATAATTTTTATTCAGAATACGTTTATGTCACTTACAATTATAATTTGTTTATATTTTGTAGCTGGTTAGAATTATTTTAAAAATCTATTGTGAAGAAAAGGTGATCAATTTATTTCTTGTTTTTTTTTTTAATTCTTAAGATAAGGCTTGATAACTTGTGGATCAAGTTTTTGAATATTAATTATTAAGAATACATTTCAAGATTTAACACTATTATTTGATCATGGTTAACAAAATGAGAGCAGTCTATTCTATCGATTAAATAAAAGATTAAATTGAGGTTTTATGTTAAAGCTCTCGCCTATGACAATGTTTCCAAGTTTGATTACCCAAAGAAGGCTGAAGGGTTTGTTGACTAAAATGTTAGGAAGATAATTGCCCATACTTCCTACAGAGGGATACCTACATGTTCAACAAGAACTCTACTAGCTTTCTTAAGAATTTTACATAATCCACACTTTTATATTGCTGTATAACCTGCCTTTATATAGAGAACGCACGCATGCACACACACAGACATTGCCTTTTATATATTTAGAGTGAGAGAAAAGGATTCACATGCAATTCTAAAATTTGATCTCATTAAAAAAAACCTTTTTGTAATTTCTTCTTAACATTATACAGATTCTGATAATTGGATTGTCTTCCAGCCTGATATCATTATTGATGCTAAGTTGGGTAAGAAATTATTATTACTGATTCTAACCATTGAATTAATTTTTTTTCTTACTTATATGCAATTATTATTACAAGTTAAAAAAGCATTTCTTGCAAGGCATGAAAATTGTTAAAGAAAATGTTTGTACTATAAGCTTTGAAAATTAAAGTCCAAGATTTCATTAAAAAAATCATAATTTTCACTGTGTACTTAAACTTTACAAAGTAAGGTATAATAAAGATTTAATTTAGATTGAAACTAAAAATTACCCTGGATTTATTTTATGTAATGTACATTCTGTTGCACTTTTTAGAAATAAATCTATTATTTAGCAATTAATAATATAGATATATAATTTTCAACTTGAAGTGCATTACATGACAATAGAAATGGAGATGAAAATTTAGAATGGGATGTAAAACCAGTTTGAGTCAATTATGTCCTCACAGTGCAAAATTTCTTGGTTAGAAGTTACTATATGATTATCATTATTATTCTATTTATTCATTTACTATATTTTTTGTTATTTATATTTAGAAACATTTTTTCCCGCACTTTTGTACAATGACAATTATTGGCTAGAGATCAAAGATATCAAATGTAGTTAGCAAATTAACTATTAATTATATATTATTATTATTATTATGATTATATTATTAACTAGAAGTATTGAGACTAGTCACTAAGCTAATTAAAGAAGGAAAGCAGTTAATGCTTTTTTATACTATATTCATACCTAATGCTTTTTTATATACTAAATTCGTGCCTAATGCTATTTTATATGCTAAAGTCATTTCTAATGCTTCTTTTATACTAAATTCATACCTAATGCTTCTTTTATACTAAATTCATACCTAATGCTTTTTTATATACTAAATTCGTGCCTAATGCTATTTTATATGCTAAATTCATTTCTAATGCTTCTTTTATACTAAATTCATACCTAATGCTTTTTTATATACTAAATTCAATTCTAATGTTTTTAAACTATATTCGTACCTAATGCTTTTTAACATACTAAATTCATTTGTAATGCATTAAAAAGCTTTTCTTTAAGGTAGTTTAGGAAGCCTATTATATAGAAAGGTAATACCATACATATGCCAATTTTAGTGGCTCGAATCGTTTTTTTTTTTAATGACTATTGTGGTCTCATTTTCTGAGGAGCTCTAGGGTTTTATACAACCACAATCTGATTTTTATATTATAAATAGATATAATTATTAAAAATAATTTTGTTAACCATTCAACTTACAGCTAAGGTTATAAATTTAAAGAAATAAACAGATATTATAATAGATATAGACCTATATTATTTAGTTATTGTTTTTCTTTCTGCAAAAGAAAATTGTTTTAAAAAATCATTTTTAGCAAATGACTTGAATTCTAAGATTGATAACCAATCTTCTTACTAATTTGCATTTAGAAAATATCATTTTAGTGTTTATAATTTGAGATTAAATTGTTTGAGTTTGGTTTTGTTGTTGAGCAGGAAGACCCCTCCATTCAGGCTTGGATCAGTCTCACTGCTGTTATAGAGTTTTTCAGAATTTTAGATTATTCTACAACTCACAGTCTTCTTCACCTTGAGTTTGGTTTGGAATAACGAGTAAAAAATTTACATTTTATATAGTATTTTTTTTTTCTTCAAGTAAAAAGTTTGAAATAAAAAAAATTGATAAATAATAATTAACCTTGTTTCATTTTTAGGAAGCCTGTGGTATGTTCAGCTGTGTCTTGAGCCTTTGGTAGAAATGATTCCAGATAAAGTAAGTATACTTATATAAATTTATATAGGTGAGACATTTCACCCATATAAACATAGATTGTATGAACATAAACAAGCATTAAAAAACAATGATAATAGCTATGGTACTTTCATACACAGAAACGATTTCAATCAAAATTTCGATTTAAATAACTCAAAGATTATTAGAAAGAAAATAACAAAATGACAATGAATATTCTTTTCCAAAATGATAGCTTCCATTTTAAAGTCAATAATTTTCTTTTCACTGTTTTTGTTTTTAAAGAAAATTACCATCTCTCTCTAATAGCGAATGTTTTTGTGTTAGTCATTTCTGTCAATAAACTTAATAACATTTTATTCTTCTGAATTTCAGTGCAAACTTATTGAATTTTTACTTCTGCGAAAAGATAGCAAAATGGTCATGCTTTCTGTATGTCGACAAATGCTAATTCATGGTCACCAAGCAAGTTTGATTACAATTGCACGAATTTATGACATGTTAAATGATGTTTACAAGAACTATCAAGAAGCAGAGACTCAATCACTTGTACATGTAAGTTTTTATATTCATATATTCCGTTTCAGGTCAAATCGTCTGTTTGAAAAAAGGTCCAATTTGCCATTTCAACATTTCAAATTTTCAAACACTTGATGAATCTTCTATTGTGTTTTTGTTGTTGAGCAAGAAAACCTCTCCTTGCCCGTTCAGTCTTAGATCAGTCTTCCTGTTGTTATAGAGTTTTCACAGTCTCAGACTAAACTTACGTACAGATAGATAGATATTATATTTACTTGGTGAGCACCAACCCAAGTTTGGCACAAATCCATTTTTACGTGCTCTTACCCGAGCTTTTTACATTCGGTGTTATCCTTCACCTAGATGAGCTGCTCTCCCGAGTTAACAAGCCCTATCTGCCCGAGGGTGCTAAAGTGAAAGATAGATAGATATGTGTGTGTGAGTGTTAGTGATTAACTTTTAAGTATAAAAACTTATTATATTAAATCTATATTTAAAAGATGAGATTTCTAAAGTTTGTAGCTCTTATCTATAGTTTTAACCTCTCTTAAACTAAACCATAGAAATCAGATGGGTGAGAGTGGAGGCAAACTAAGATCAAACCAATGATAATCATCACTAAAATTACATTTAGTCAATTAAATATTATAGTTGTTCGGTAAAAATATTTTATATCTTGATATTGAAAATAAATTTTACACAGACCCTTCTCTTTTACTATTTACTTAGGGGAAGCCCATTTGGCCTAGTGAGTAGACAGTCGGACTTTGGAATCATGGGGAAGTCCATTTGGCCTAGTGGGTAGACAGTCAGACTTTTGGAATCCTGGGGAAGTCCATTTGGCCTAGTGGGTAGACAGTCAGACTTTGGAATCATTGGGAAGTCCATTTGGCCTAGTGAGTAGACACTAAGACTTTGGAATCATGAGGAAGCCCATTTGGCCTTGTGGGTAGACAGTCGGGCTTTGGAATCATGAGGAAGTCCATTTGGCCTAGTTGGTAGACAGTCGGACTTTAGAATCATGGGGAAGTCCATTTGGCCTAGTGGGTAAGGAAGTCTGACTTCAGAGTTGTAGTATGCGAGTTTGAATCTTGGTTGTTCCATTTGTGTTCATAATTGGACTAATACCCTTGGGAAAAGTATGTATCCCCCACATTCCTTCTAGCTATGGGTTAATAGCAAACATTGTGTTATTTAAAAAATAAAAGAAAAACTACATGCATATGCAATCATTGTTCTTGGCATTAAATGACCTAAAAAGGTTGATATGCTGTAAAAAACAAACAAACAAAACTATATTTACTTATGCTTTTCTTTTATAACAAATATCATTCTGGCTTAATAGAATCACAACCACACCTATTTGATAGGTAATAGGTTTTTTTGAAATTTACTTTTTTTGTGTGTGTCCATATTCTTTAGAAATGCTTGCAGTGTTCTTTAGCATTGCTAAGATGATTTGTTTACTTAATCGAATCAGTTAAACAATAACTGTTTGCAAAAGTTTGTTGATACACTTCACTTAAGTTGTATTTTCTTTATGCATTGAGAGTCTTGTTTTCAAAAGTGTTCAACTGAGCATGACTACTTTTGTTGTTGTTTTTTCTATTTTGATACCAAATAAATGGATATTCAATAATTGGAATTAAAGAAGATCTTTGTTTTCTTTTAGTTTTCTTTCTTTCTTTTCATCATTATCTTCTGTCATTATTTTTTCTTTCTTTCTTTCTTTCTTTTCATCATTATCTTCTGTCATTATTTTTTCTTTCTTTCTTTCTTTCTTTCTTTCTTTTCATCATTATCTTCTCTCATTATTTTTTCTTTCTTCTCATCATTATCTTCTCTCACTATTTTTTGTTTCTTTCTTTCTTTTCATCATTATCTTCTCTCATTATTTCCTTCTTTCTTTTCATCATTATCTTATTTTTTCTTTTTTTCTTTTCATTGTTATCTTCTCTCATTATTTTTTCTTTCTTTCTTTTCATCATTATCTTATTTCTTTCTTTCTTTCTTTTCATTGTTATTTTCTCTCATTATATTTTTCTTGTTTTATTATTTTCTTTTAAACACTTTGTATTGATTTTAATTTTTCTTTGTATCTTTTCTCTATTCTCTTTTTTTTTGTCTTACCTTCTTATATGGGAAGTCTATTTGGCCTAGTGGTTAAGGCAGTCGAACTTAGGAATTGTAGTATGCAAGTTCAAACCCAAGTCGTTCCATTTGCATTCATAATTAGACTAATACCCTTAGGAAAGGTATGAATTCCATTAAATAGCAAACATTGTGTTATTTTAAAAAAATGTGTGTATACAATGATTGTTCTTGGCATTAAACGGCCTAAAAATAAAGTTGACATACTGTAAAACACAAACAAACCTACTATACTATAAAACATATTTTAATGTGTCTGAAAATTTATCGACAGTTTACTATTACACCAAGATTCCTAGCTTCATTTCATACATGTTAAGCATGAAATACACACTTTTAACTTGTAGAAATCATGTTAGTCTGAAATCTGTGATATACATAATGATTATTATCGAAAATGCGTATCATTCAAAATCCTTTTACACTTCTACAATATTATTTCTAGCTAAATATTTACAAAATATTCATTTTAAAAGATTGAATTTTAGTTTTTTATATTTAGTGCTGGCTGTTATGATAGGCTTTTATTAAACATATTTCTGACAAGATTTGAATATTTTGCGATTTTACTAGTTCTTTAGATTCTTTACTTATTAGTAGGGCTGTGATAATATGGATTTATTAAAGATCACTCTTGTCACAGATTTGACTATTTTGTAATTTTACCATATCTTTGGATTCTTTACTTATTAGTATGAATGTGATAATATGCCTTTATTAAAAGATTGTTCTTTTCACTGACTTTACTATTTTGTGATTTTACCATTTTTTTAAAATTCTTTACTTATTAGTTGGGCTGTGATAATATGCTTTTATTAAAGATTATTCTCGTTCTCACAGACTTGACTATTTTACCATTTCTTTTAATTCTTTACTTAGTTTTTAATAAAAGTTTGTTGTCATTATGACAACAAACTTTTATTAAAAATATTCTTGTCACAGCCTTAATAATTTGGGATATGACAGCATACTCTTCTAGTTATAACTAACAAAAGATAAATGTGCTATTAAGGAAACCAAATATTACTCCTATTTATTACTCCTTTACTGTTAACTCTTTTAACAAAATGTAATAGTGAATAGGCAATAGATAAAAACCTTCCTTTTAAATGAATTGATTAATCTATTAATAGAATATGTCAGAATCTATACAACCAATCAAATCATATTTTTAATAGAATCAGATACGTTATTGAGGCTGTTTTAATAATCTGCTTTGTTGATAGGTATTTATTGCACTGTGGCAAGAAGACCAGTCCAAAACAGAACTAAAATTCAGTTTTGTCTCATGTACAACAACCAATTAGTAAAATTTTAGCTACTTTAATATTGACCATGATTTTTCATTGAGAAAACTAAAAAAACTAAATTTGTTTCTTTAAATCTCTTAAGGATTTTATTTTAATCTTTTGATCCTTAACCTATTTTCATAGTCCATTGACAACCCAAATCGACCTGACCCTCACCAACGATGCAATAAAGTGATTTTGGACCAGTCTGACATGTACACTCATGTTTTCTCAGTTTTTGAAAATTCCAAGGTAGGTGGATCTTTTTTTTAACCACAATTCGTCCTGTTTTGTGTAAACATAAAAGTTTAAATTTTATTGAGGATTTACTCTCTTTAAAGATTTTTTTTAAAAGATATGTTTCATCAAGGCATTAAGAACACAATTCTAAAAGTTTTGTTTTGCTTATGGGACCTGAACCACTCATTACTGGATTCTTCCGTACACATGAAATACCAAGAGTGGAATTCACAAAGAAGCAACAGACAATTAGCAGAGAAAAGCATTAGAAATGAATTTAGTTTAAAAAGACTTTAGAAATGAATTCAATAGAAAAAAAAGGACATTAGAAATGAATTTAGTAGGAAAAAAAAGACTTTAGAAATGAATTCAGTAGAAAAAAAAGGACATTAGAAATGAATTTAGTAGGAAAAAAAAGACTTTAGAAATGAATTCAGTAGAAAAAAGACAACATAATGATATTTTGAACAGAAATGTTAAATAGCCCCCAAAAGGGGTGTTTTTAACCCCCAAAAAGCTTCAATAATGCATGAAAAGTCCATTATATCCACCAAATGGTCATATATAGAATATATTTATAAGACGAGTGGCTACTATATGCCTATTTTAGTGAGATTCTCCCCTGTAGATAATCCGTTGTAAAGAGCTCTAGCCTGCACCTGAATCCAGTAAACAGTTAACAACAGTAAACACTTTCATCAGCTTTTCATCTATCTGCAAAATAAATAAAACAAGTTCTCTGGGGTTTTTTTGTTTTCTTTTTACCAATACTGTTTTTGTTTTGGTTCTGTTTTGAAAGGAAGGTCAGTGGGGGAACGAAACCTGATTATTCATTTTCTTTTAACCCGTTCATTAGGTCCCAAAGTACCAGGACTTTTGAATATTAGTTTGAAACTTTGAATGCTGGATACAAACGGGTTAAATAAGCAAATTGGATGACAAAACTCATTCATTGGGAGTGGGGAAAATAAGTTAATGAATATTTATTCCTTTTCTTCCTTTCTAAGAGTGACTAATCATTTGAAAGTGTCAATCTATTTAATTTCACAGGAAGTCCACTCGGGCTAGTGGGTAGGCAGTCGGACTTCAGAATCATATTACGCGAATTCAAATCCCAGTTGTTCCCACTTGCATTCATAATTGGACTAATACCCTTGGGAAAGGTATGAATTCCCACATTCCCTTCAGCTATGGTTTAAATAGCAAACATTGTGTTAAAAAAAAATATTATATTTACTTGGTGAGCACCAACCCAAGTTTGGCACAAGGCCATTTTTACGTGCTCTTACCTGGGTTTTTACATTCAGTGATACCCTTCACCTAGATGAGCTGCTCTCCAGAGTTAACGAGCCCCATTTGACCAAGGCAGCTAAAGGTGAATGTAATGGTTTTGACTGGGATTTGAACTCGCATACCACGATTTCAGAGTCCGAGCTTCTACCCATGTTCCACCGTTGCTGCTCAATGTGTTAAAAAAAAAATATGTGTATACAATAATTGTTCTTGGCATCAAATGACTTAAAAAGATTGATATGCTGTAAAACACAACAAATATAATCTCATACATTTTAATAATTTAATGAACATTGTGTTATTAAAAAAAAACTGGGTGTATACAATGGTTGTTCTTGGCATTAGATCATCGAGAAAAAAAAAAGTTGATATGCCACAAAACACAAACAATAATGATTAATAAATCTTAATTTCATGTGGAAAAATGGAGGAATACATTTTCAAATTCTCAATAAATATTATGAATTTTACTTTCTATTTTTTTTTTTTTAAAGAAGAAAACTTTTTACTTTAGAATAATCTTAATTCCATGTAACAAAATAAAGGAATTAGGAAGAAACAAAAACATAAAGTTAAACAAATACGTGGAAAATTATAAAGCAACGTCTTGAATAATTCTCGCATTGCAGATTTGGATTCTTATCCAAGATAAATTTAATTGTAGACAAATAACACAAATGGAAAGTGAATGACATTATGTGAATAGTTATCAAATCAAATAAAGAAGTTTCTATTTAATTAGAATCTTTTGGAGAGATTTTAAACCTAAGATATTTGTATTCAATTGGAAATTATCATCAAACAACTTATCTACTAAAAGACATAAGCATATAGATAAAAAAAAGTTGAGTTTTAGTGTTTTAAATGATAAATATTATATATTCAATTCAGTTAATGGAAAACCAACTCAGTGTTGTTATTTTATTCCTGCGCTGGGGACGTAACCAGAGTTTCTGCATAACTCAGAATTAATCCTTTCTTACACCCAAAGATTGCTTTATAAATGTCCGATTGCGCTTATTATACTTATTATTATTACAATAAAATAAATTAAAATAAAAAAAATATGATGCCAAGCAAAGATCCAACTTTTTACAAAACAAAAAGTTATTTTAAAAAATTGATTTTTTTTATTTGTTTAAAAGTAACAAAAATTCAAACATCGTAAAGTCCAAACCACATAAGTCAAGTCCGTCTGTATTGAATTGTTTCTTCAAATTCTGACTTAGTTCTTCCCAAGTGTTATAAATTAACCTTGTCAACAGAATTCTAATCAAAATAACATTTTGTCCTGTTCACTAAGTGTCAGCCATTAGTATTGTTTGCAATAAATCCTGTTTCAATAAAAATCACAAATAATCTTCATGACATATTGGATTTCCAAATATTTGGTGAATAAAAACCCTCTATTAACATGGTCATTGTAAACCTGATTATTCTGTTGTCTATTGTTTGTATACTAACAATGGAATTACTTTCTGCATAGAGAAAGTCTCTTGGCCTAGTGGGTAGGCAGTTGACTTTAGAATCGTAATGTGTATGTTAGAATCCTAATCTATCCATTTGCCTTCATAATTGGACTGTTATTCTCAGGAAAGGTATAAATCCCCTTATTCCCTCCAGCAGTGGGTTGAATAGTAAACATAGTGACTTTCAAAAAACTTTGTGTTTATAAAAGAAACATTTATCAAAAAATGATTGTTCTCGGTATTAAATGACCTAAAAAAAGTTGATATGCTATAAAACACAAACTTTCTGTATGGAAGATATATCTTATTTGTTTTTGGTTCATTGACAGCTAACTTTCAGGAAAGTCATTATGCAACATAATCAAATAATAAATAAGCTTTTTAAACCTGATCAGAAAAAAAAAAACAAATAAAAAAAAAAACCTTTTTCTTTTTTTAATTTGAAAGTATTTTTTATTTTTATAAAGTCTACAACACCCTGCTCATATTTTAAATAAATTATGGAATAAACATTTTTTATCAGTGTGTTTAGTCATTTAATTTTATTCAAAATAAAACTTTTTTTTTAAATAAGATTTTATAAAAGGCATAAATGATGCATAAATATTTTTTTTTTTATTGTGTAATATTTCGAGGGTATCA
>JAUZSX010000050.1:1116467-1128514 GCA_034780655.1 Idiosepius hallami
TTGGTCGCGATATCATAAGAGGTGCGCGATTGCATAAAACATACACACACACACACACACACACACACAAACACACAACGACATCTTGACTTTTATATATAAGATATAAGACTCTTATATTAAGTGAGCCAGTTATTAAATGCTTGTATTTTTTAATAGCAATATAAGACTCCTAAAAGTAAAAGTGAGCCAGTTATTAAATGCTGGTATCTTTGAATTATAATATAAGAATGCAAACCTAATTCGAAGCATCACATTGCCTTTCAATTACTCCTAGAAAAATCACTATTGAAATATTGTATAAGACATAAATAAATTGTCAAGAAAACCATATTGTTGACAAACCAAATGCAACTCTTTCCATAAAATACACTTTTTAATGTTAATATTAAAAGAAATTTGTTGAAATTAAAAAAATTTGAAATCTAATTAAAGAAATAAAACAATATATGTAAATATCAATGCAGTTGATCAAAAAGAAATTCCTTGTGGTATAATGACAAAAAAAAAACGAATTAAGGAAACATTTACTTGTATTATTAATATTCTACATCTCAATTGATGGCAAGTGAATAGCAATTGACCTAAAGTATAAATAATAGATTGATTCTGGATTTATACAAATTAAGCATTTTATTCTTTTTCATAATGATGAATGCATAGATAAGTTTAAAATTAACTTTAGTTTTATGCATAGGCTTTATCTAGATAGTTCAATAAAATAATTCTTTACAGAAAATGTTTATTTTAGTATTTTCTTGCTTTTATGTTGCCAATTGATACAAATTTGTGTATCAGATTTCAGAAAATCTTAAATTTCTCCTTCTCTATAAAAATGTGGTCTTCGGAGTATTTATTGTGAAGAGATCAAATCTACTTTCTCAGTTCACTCTTGGCATCAATATTTAATAAGCTACCATAGAAAGAAAAGAAAGACGGTTAAAGTGCATTTCTTTAAACAAATTGAATTTTCTTGTTTTTCCAAAACAGTTGATCTTAAACTTTGTCTATTTTTAAGAACTTTAAATCATGATTCCTATCTTATTTTGGTATTTCCTTCCAAAGGTCAAGTCCTATTCTTAATCATTGAAAATGGGTGGTTTCTTTCTGATCTCAATTGAAATACCTTGTGTGAAGAAATATATATATATATATGAGAGAGAGAGTAATTCTTTAACTTATATGAAAGAAAGTTCATGTACTTTAGTTATTACGATATGATCACTGATGTTGTGTATTGACATTTTTGGTTGTGTTGAGTTAAAAAAAATTAGTACAGAAGTACAAAGAGATAGTTATAGAATGATTGACTTCTTCATTTCTAAGAATCTTTAAGATTACCACTAGTCAACCTTTAGAACTACTTGGCATTAAATAATTCTTCTGGTAAGAATTAGAAAAAAAATACATGAAATCAGTGTTATTCATATTTCAATATAACCTATAAGCTGGAGAGTATAAGATTAACCTAATTCAACAGAAAACTAAGTTAGGCACAGGGCTAATTTTTTCAGTTTGTTTTACAGCATATCAAACTTTTTATCATGTACTGTCAAGAACAATTAAACAATCTATCATGAACACATAGTTTTTGAATAACAAATGCTCTATTTAATCCATGGTTGGAATAAATATAGGCATTCATACCTTTCCCGAAATGAATTAGGCTGAATGTAAAAGTTACAGAATGATAGGATTGAAACTTGAAAGTTATAATTCAAAAGTCCAAGTAAGGCCAATTGTATGCAAAATGTCCCTATATACAATGTACCTAATAAAAAGCCCAAGGCCATTCCATATCTCTGAATAACAAAGGACATGATTAAAGCCTTGATTTAAAAAAGCAATTTATGGGGTCTTATCTAATATTAAAATATTGAATCTTTGAGTTGTTCTAGTAAACATTGAAGTTTCTTAAACTTTTTTTTCAAATCCTTTATGTTATTTGATTGAATCTCTAACACTTAGAAAATCTTTCATTACAGCTTTCAGTTTATACATACTAAGCACTATAACATGCAATTTCCAGCAGTGAATTTCTTCATGGTGATGATGATGCTTTTTTTTAACCCAAAGTGTCTGTGTCTCTAGTTTGCTGTACATTTTATAAGACCTTAATTAAACAAAGCTTGTTTTAAAAAATGAGTTTAAACTAGTAACAATTCACTCTTAAGAAATTTATTTTATTTTCCAATTTGAATTTATTGAATATTTTATATCTCACATTCTTTAAAAAAAAGGTTATGAATAAATTTTATGCCAAAGGCACATCCAGTATTTGGAACATCTGTTTCTAAGTGTTTCTATTACAATTTAAATTCACCTTTCTTTGGAATAAAAAATGAAAGTTAAACTCTGGAAAGAAAGAATTCATTTTGTTTGGCTGATAAATAAATAAAACCATTTTTTCTAAGTTTTCATTCTGATTCCCAAAATTTATTCAAGATCTGCTGTGAAAGATTTGATTTATATAATAGTTCAGTTGATAAAGCATTTTCTTTTATTTTTTTTTTTTTGAATTGACAAATAAAAGGTGTTGATTACAAAACAAGATAGAATGAGTGAGACAATTAATTATGGTTGTGATGAAATCTAGGTTAACTGTTTGACTGTTTATTTGAGTCAAGGCTGCAATTTGAAGTATGCAGTATAAACCAAATTTAGTTTGCAATTGTTGTGGGATGACTATGGTGACCAAAAACAAATAGGAAATCTGATTAAAAAACAGGCTCTGTTTGAACTGCATGAAACTCATCATATAAAAAAAATTATTATAAAAAGAATCTCCATACTGAAATTAAGTTTGTAATGTAATGGTACTTAATGTGCTGATTTAAAAAAACTGATATGCAACACAAAGCTAAGTATTTTCAAAGATTAACTCCACTCAACAATAGTCAAAGCCAGAATTTTAACATTCTAGCTCATTATTGAAATCTCTCTTAACATAGTGATGCGCAGTATCAATAGTTATCAGATACATATCTATTTGGATGGTAAATACAAAATAAAAGGCTCCCATCCATATAACCTATGACTGGAAATGAAGTATTAGTTAAAAAATTAATGCAATAAAACAAATGCGGTTTGAATTTAACAAACCATAAATAATATGAATTGGTTGTATATTTAGTTGATTATATTTAATATGTATGGTATAGGTTAATCATGATTTACTAAGAGAAAATTAAATCAAACATCTTTTCTATTGTTAGGTTGAATAAATAAATAATTTTTAAATATTTTTTTTGAAAATGTAGCCTAAATTTAAAAAAAAAATTCATTTTATTCAATTACATTTGACAAGTACTATCTATCTATTGCTTGATAGATAGATATATAGTTAATATCCACAATACCTGTAAAATAGATTTGGACAAGAATTTTCTTGAAAAATTTAGGCTGTATTTTAAAATTTAGTGCAAAAAAGAAAAAAAATATTTAAAAATTTAGTTACTCAATTTAAAAACAGAAATTGTTTAATTTAATTTTCTAATTTTCTCATATTAAATCTTGATTGATGTAAAAAAAAGTCCTATGTAGGTTTATTCAGAAAATGCCAATGTGTTCTTCAATACAGAAACTTTCATGTAAAACTAATAAAAATCAATATTGTAGGAAGAGCATAAAAGTTAATGAATTTTTTTGTTATTTTTTAAGTGGGTCGGGCTGTTATTGTTTCATCCTGATACATTCTTCACTCCATTTTTAATTCTGATTGAAATATTCATCTTATCATTAAATAGTTGATTATATCTTTATTAAAAGAAACTCATGAATAATAATAAAAACTTTTAGTATAAAGACTTGAACTGCATTTGAAATTGTACAAAGTAAAAAATAGAGTGGGTTTGAAATTGTATAAAATAAAAGAAAAAAAATTCATTTATGAAAAATAATTTATTTTGGTTGTAGTCAACTGTTAATAGGAAAACTGAAGCACTGTTTAATCTATAAATGATAAGAATAAAACAATTCATACATTACCAAAGAGCATCTATTGAAAAGCAAACCTGAAAAATGAACTCAAATCCCATTATTTTCTTATTCAAAAACATACATTATCACTATTTAATTAAGACTTCCTGGTAATTAATTTGGAAATTCCACAAATTAATTTATCATGAACACCTGATGATTATTTTTTTAAAAGCTATCAAAATATTTTAGCTGACCAAAAATATTTAAACTGATTTAGAAATAGATTCAAAACATTTCTTTTTCTTTTTTTTCAGAATGGAAAAGATAGCAACCCGGTCAATCTTGGTCCAAGTGAAAAACCAAGGTAAAAAAAAGATGGTTAAAATTCTTTATCTTTTAAAACCTTAATGATATTTGTTTTTGTCTTTTTATAATTCCTGTGATATGTTGATTAATGATAGAGTATTTAAGACTTCTAGAATTATTTTTTACTTATCCTGTCTACTTGGCCAATTATAGATTAGAATATATACTACCTAGACCCATGTAAACCCCAGATGATAGTAAGTTATAATTTTTTAAAAAACACTAGAAATTTAAAAAAAAAATGTTTTAACCAATGACAATCCAAGTGCCAAGCATTTTTTTTTTTATCTCTTTAACTTATTAAAATGTATTATTCTTACTGGTCTGCTAATAACTTTCAAAACAGCTATTACTTTAAATAAAAAATTCTTGACTAAAAGTGAAAATAATGTTTTAAATAGAACTTGGAACACATTTATTTTAAAGTTTCAAATATGTGTAAGTTATGGGGGACTCTTGTAAAGATTATATATTGAAGAAAAAAAGGAATTTTACATTTAGATGCTTGTGGTGATCAATGGGTTAACAACTTGGACACTTAAGACATGTAACTCAAGTTTGAACCTTAGTCAAAGACTTTTATTTTTAGAACTTGATTTTATATGGATTCATTTTAAGGTTCTCTGCCTCCTTCATTTAATTCAATCACAAAAATTGTATGAAGAAATCTAGTGTCCACAATACTTGAATACTCTTACTTTGATAATGAATATTAAAAGCATAAGAGCTGAAGAACATTCAAAAAGTATAAGCATTGATTCTTCGGTTGATTTCAGTACACAAAGTTCTTACCATGTCATTCATTTATTTTTGTTGGGTGTTTCAAATATTGGTGACACCTCAGTTCCTCTAAACGTCTACATTGCACATTAAAATAACTTCATTTAATTAATACTTGCAATCAAATTGAGCTTTCTACCTGGTTTTTACAAGAGATCTGTCTCATGTTAGAGAATCTTAAATTTGGGTTATCCTTTCCCCTGGATTATGATTCAAATCCATAATGTTTGCCTGTGTATGTTTTTATCATCAATTCAAAACAAAAGATTGGTGTGATTTAAAGAAATAAATATAAAATTGGCCTGTATGAAAATTATATTTTATTATAATATTTTTTATGAAAAACAAAATGTTGAGTAAATAAATAGTAATTCCTTGTAAAGCGAGGGTGGAGCATTGGCAAAAACTTGAATTCTGGAATCGTATTGTGCACGAGTTCAAATCCCAGTCAAAACCAATGCCTTTCTTTACCTTCAGTTGCCTCAAGTAGATAGGGCTCATTAGCTCAGGAGAGTAACTTATATAGTTGAAGAGCATCACTGATTACAAAAGCCCAGGAATAAAATGAGCATGTAAAAATGGCCTTGTGCCTAAATTGGGTTGGTACTCGACCGAGTAAATATATCCTCATAAAAGTAATCTCAAGAGCATTTTATTTTAAGGTTTAACATAACTTTTCTTTCTGATGGCAACAAATTTTAGAATTCTGTTAAAATTTTAAACATTGATTGATTAAAGGGTTAGGGTTGGTTTCCTTAAAAGCAAAATAACATCAAAGAACCATTTTATTTAATTTTGATTAAATAAAATCATCAAAGAACTATTTTATTTATAATGATAATTATAATAAAAATAATGTTTTAATTTTTTTTCCCCAGTGTTCGGCCAAGTGATTTTGAATTTTTGAAAGTTATTGGAAAAGGTAGCTTTGGAAAGGTAAGAATGATTTTATTATTCTCTTAAGGGTCTTAATTCAAGAATATGTTATTTAGTTTGTAAAAAAAAATTTGGATTTTTGTATACGTAAGTAGCATATACTAAGCCTGAAATTAAACTGAACAATTTGATGTAGCTCTCTATTAAAAGAAAAAAAAAAGTCAACAAAATATAGAATACTATTTTAGACATTATTATTTCAAGGTTTTCTCTAGAGTAATTCCCATTTTAGGTGGTATAATTTGCATATGCTGTTATGAATCTTTCGGCTACGATAATAAAAAGATTGAGTATTCAGGCTATTATTCTTATCATGATTGTTACATACATATTAGTTAATCAAGCTTAATTTGTCAAATACACAACTTATTCTTCTTATTAAAGTTATAAATCCTATGTCAAACTTGTAAATTTTCTGTCCTGTAGTGAAATTGCTTTATCACTAGTAAAACACAACAATGTTGAATTTCTTATGATTACACAATGTCATTCAAGATTATCTAACAGAAATTATCTTATATAACAACCTAGAATTAATTTTTACTTTTAAAATGTTAAGAAGTTAATTATTTTAAGACAATGATGAAAGTCCTTGCCTGATATTTAACCTTAAAAATACAAAATCTTGCTAGTCTTATGTAAAACTAACAAATTTTGATAATTGTGTTATTTTATAAAGATTATACTTATACAAAAATCAGTTTACTTGTTACTCTGTTTTATTTTGTGGCTGATATGCAATTTTCGTGTTTACAGAAATTGCATAAGATATTAATCATACTTAATTACTAATCATGAAATGCTATCAAGATGGATTTAGTTGTATTTAATGTAAAGCTGATTATCAATGAAAAGCTCAATTGACATTATTTCAATTTCAGACTTTTTCTCTCTTGATCAGAGGAAACCCACTTGAAACAGTGGATAAGTACTTGGACTTGGGAGTTGTAATACACAAGTTCAAATCCCAGTCGAGCTAATACCTACTGGGAAAAAGATCAATCCCCATATTTTTTCTAGCTATTCATTAAATACACCAACTGTTATTCATAAAATGTATTGACAAAAGATTTTTATTAAAAAATTACTGATCTAAACATCAAATAGTTGAAAAAATGGGTGTGCAGTAAAGCCAATTAATCAATTTCTTGATCAATTTTCCAGGATATTATTGCATTAAAAAAAAACATTCAGGCATAAATTCTTTACTTGGCTAATATCTATTCAAATTATTTTGTAGTGTATGTTTTATTATTTTTATTTTAAGGACTGTAAAGAATTTAATAAGTAAAAAGATACTGACTAAAGTCTGCAAAATAAATATTAACAAGCCTCATCCCAAAAATTTTAAAAAAAAACTTTAAAATATGTTTGTTGAGCAAAAAATCCCAGTTATACACAGGGCCAGTTTAACATGCTCATGTGGTAGGTTACCTTATTATAGGCTTGTATGAAAGCCAGTCTCCCTTTGGCATTTGTCTGTTAAGGCACCCTCTTGTCTCTCTCTTTGAACCGAAGGGGAAGTTGTTGCCTGGAAGCAGGGTAATTTATTTTCACAACCCTTGAGACTACATGATTATATATTTCTCATATTTATTTTTAGCTAAGATTCCTTAGCAACAATCCTTACTTATGATTGGTCAGTTTTTAAACTTAGTATGTTGCATCTTTGATTAATGTGTATATTTTATAAGAAATTGTTGTTACTAAAATGAAAACTCTTATTTGGAGACATGGTGGAGACAGCAATAAAGCAATTATCTCTAAATGAATTTGTTTAAAGTTTGAATCAATGATGATTTAAAAGAAGGAATAAAATTGAAAAAATAGCCTAAATTGTGAATATCAGTTAACTGAAATAAAATAAATATTTTATATCAATATAAGCAGGCTATTTAATCAGTAAAAAAAAGTATTAAATGCAACTTAAAATACAAAGTATTCAACTTATTATAACGAATATAGTTAGGCAAGTTGAACTTGTAAATGAAAACTGAATGTTTTAATTGTGCAAATGTCATTAATGGTTTATTTGTTCGGATAGGATTCACTATAGTATTAGATGGTATCAATATAATGGAAATTGTCATCTAGAGAACTTTTTATTATAGTATCAAAACATTGATAGAATCATTCTCTATATTTGATATGAAAAAATCATTTGTATTTTTAACTAAGTTCATTGAAATTTTTATATATTTACTAATTGAGAATTTGCCAATCCCTTACTCTGATAAAACTAAATTTTTTTTCAAGTGTTATTTAAAAGGGTTATAGCTTAAATATTTATAGAACTGTTTGAAAATTATAGGCATTTTTTTTCAGTCACTCTGAAATTAGCTGTAATTGTTAAATTACTCAAAATATACTATTTTAAGTTTCTTTAAAACAAGACTTTGAAATTAAATGTAAGACTTTCATTATCTAAGTTCTCGTGCATGCATAAATAGCATTGTCATGATCATTGTTATTAGCAATTTATCA
This sequence comes from Idiosepius hallami, assembly GCA_034780655.1. Classification (NCBI taxonomy): domain Eukaryota; kingdom Metazoa; phylum Mollusca; class Cephalopoda; family Idiosepiidae; genus Idiosepius; species Idiosepius hallami. Next base: position 1,124,955 of record JAUZSX010000050.1, read on the forward strand.
GCCATGCTACGTCCATAAATAAAAAAGAAAAAGTGTTCAATTTACATATATTTGTTTCCAAAAATAAATTAGGTCACCTGAGTATTTTAGTACCAAAGATTCACTAAGAGTTCATTTTCAAACTCCTAACACTTCTGCAAGCTTCTAATGTGTGATGTTTCAATCAGCTTCAATGTCAATCAAAAGATTGTTGTTCAAATTTGGAGTTTTTTTCATGTCACTTTCTAAAAGGAAATCCAAAATTTGGCTTCACATGCAGCAACTTTGCTGTTTTTTAAGATTTTTTCATTGTTTCCATCATTCACTCTATTTTTTTAAAAGAAAAGTATTGTTTATCAGAAAAGCAATTTAAAGTTGATAATTTTGCTTCTGTTAAATTAGATAAGCAAAAACAAATATTCCATTTTTTTATATATGTTAGATGAAAGCATTTCAGTTTTGATTTTGTCCAGGCTGAGGTAGATTTATATGCATATCTCCTCTAACAATACATATATGAATGCAGCTAAAGGTAGTTGTAATGGTTTTGACTGGGATTTGATTTTGCCTTATACGATTCCATAGTCCGAGCTTTTACAAATGCTCCACCTAGCTCACCTCTGGAACAAGGATAGATATGAATATATTAATTTTAAGGTTAGTTACATAGGATTTCGTATTTTGTTGTCTTAAGATAAACTTACTTTTTACAACTCTGTAAACATTTTAGATACTATACTTTCTAAAAAGTAACAACCTTTTATTTAATACCAGTATATTTTCCAGATTAAATGAGTGCACATGATGTTCAAGAATTCAAAAATTCACAGGAATAAATGAAAAGCAATCATAACCCAACACCAAAGGGACATTGAATCTGAATATAAAATCTTTGGCAAAAAGATATTTACTTGATGAGCTATTTAGCCATCTTATACATAAATTCAATTTGATTCTTATCTATGAGAAAACATTTATTACATTGTCGACTCTCCTCCAAGTGATTGTGTTAAAGGAAATACCTTATTTTATTTTATTTTTTTAATGTGTTTTATCTATTATTGGTTATAACAGGATTCCAGGCCAACTATTTTTTTTTATCTATGATCATAGTTTCTTTTACTCCTTTTTAAAGCAATTAAGATTTTTATTTGTTTTTGTAGTTTAATATCCTTTTTAGCTGTAAGTAGCATCGTAAAACCAAAAAAATGAAGGAAAGTTGTGTTCATTATAGAATCAATAATATTTTTTCCAACTATCTTATCCGTAGGTAAATTGTGTTCTATTGATTGTGGCTTGGTAAGATTTATCCATATGTGAAAACAGTTTGAACAATTTCTGACTTTTTGTTTGTTTACAACTATACATCATTTTGCTATACAATTTTTATAGGTTAGTTTGCTTTTCAGCTAACTTTCATGATGCATTATAGAATTCATTTGAGGTAGACATTTTATTGTATTGTTTTATTTATATATGTGTTTGTGTGCATGAAATAAGAATATAATATATTGATAATTTATCTTTTAAGAAACAATAATTATCAAATTTAACCCATAGTTGGAGGGAATAAGGCGATTGCAAACTTTCCTAATTTATGAGCTAAATGTGCAAATGACTGTATATCTGAGATTCACAGTGGAAATAAGCTATTAAAAAGATCTTTTTTCATTGAACTCAAAATAATTTAGATTTTATCCATTTTGGAAAAAAAAAAACAATTTAAAATAAAATTAATAGAACTAGTTTTGTTAAAACCCTTTTTTTCAATTATAGTACATGCATAGTTAATTTAGTTCCTCTTAAAGTAAACCATTATTCAAATTTTTTAAAACATGTAATTTTCTTTACATAAGCCTTTAAGACTGATGATGTACCATAAGCACACTAGGGTTGAGGCTTATCTCTTATGACATCAGCTCATAGGACAGACTGAACTGATAAAGTCTATTTTGAAGATGGTCAATGGCCATTCTTTATGTAAATCTCCCCCAAATAGTAAGACTGCTTCCATAATTTTTTAGGTAAATTTTCTGCATCAATATTTCTAAAAATATCATTGGAAAGTACATTTTACATATTACTAAAAGTATTACCTGGGCTTGCTCATGAACTGCTTTCATGCTCTTTTTGTGCTTAATTAGATAAGTTTTGTTTTTGTAATTCCCAGGTTTTTTTCTTTGTAAGAAAACTGCCATAATTTAAAAAAAAAAAACAATAATTATTTTAGTTAACAGTAGCAATCCAAACACCTTCAATGACCAATGTAGCTCCCATACAACAAATGCTATGGATCCACAATAATCAGATTATTAAAGTTAGGAACTATTTTTTTTATTCAAAACCAAATCAAATTTGTTCCACAGGTTCGATACCCCATACACAAAATTTCAAGACTCTAAACCCTAAGTAGAGACCATTCCTCAGGCAGACACACAAGGTCACTATATATATATATTTATACATAAAATGTAAAATAACTATAGAAATATTATGTTATTTATACAATTTATTCCTATTGCTTTCATTTTTCAAAATATGTATATTTTTGACATTGTCAGAATTGAATTTCTATTTTTTTACACACACACACACATATAGGGTATCAATGGTGGTACATTGGTAAAAGCTCAGGCTGTGGAATCGTAGTACACTAGTTCAAATCCCAGTCAAAACCATTGTATTCACGTTTAGCTGCTTCGGGCAGATGGGGCTCGTTAACTCGGGAGAGCAGCTCATCTAGGTGAAGAGTAACACCAAAAGTAAAAAGCCCGGGTAAGAGCATGTAAAAATGGCCTTGTGCCAAACTTGGGTTGGTGCTGACCGAGTAAATATAATATACATATACACAAACACATAATATTGCACTTTGGAGCTTAATTGGTCTAGACTTAGAAATTTTTATGTGAAATGTTTTTGCTGTTCAAAAAGTAAAATTTAAATTAGTTTATTATAGGAAATGTTTACTTTTATGTATTTCAGGTGATGCTTGCTCGCCATAAAACAGAGGGAAATATTTATGCAATTAAAGTCCTTCAGAAAAAAGCCGTTATGAAAAGAAATGAAGTTAGGCACATCATGTCAGAGAGAAATGTTCTTGTGCAGAATGTTAAACATCCATTCCTTGTTGGACTACATTACTCCTTCCAAACTCCAGACAAACTCTACTTTGTTCTCGACTATGTCAATGGTGGAGAGGTAAGAATATCTTTATTAATTGTTTTTTTTTTTGTCTTTAATCTCTAGGCATAACTACATGATAGATCAATGAGAAATTTAAAAAAATAGAAATTGCAAATAAAGATAGGCTTACTTATTATCTATTTCCAAATGTATTATATATATATGAATTTTTTATATATATGAATAAAAGGAAAAAAATAGAAAATAGATTCCAAGTGTGCAACAAAAATTAATATTATTAGAAACAACAGAATATGAATATAGGTAAATGAGGTTGACATTTCTGTTTATTAAAAAAATGATCATATTTTGATCTAATTTTATATATATATATATATATATATATATATATATATATATATTATTTTAAGAAATAATGTTGCTTAAAATTATAGTTA
>JAUZSX010000050.1:1132875-1149905 GCA_034780655.1 Idiosepius hallami
TCCCTTCGAAAAATTAACACATGTGTATAACATATAGTAGAACACTTACGGCCAATATTTTAGCTAAAATCCTATTCAAAAGACACGGACAACGCCGGGCTAAAGTTAATCTCTCTTTCTCTCTGTCTGTTGCTCCGTCTGCTTGCCTGCCTGTCTGTCTCTCTGCCTATCTGTCTGTCTGCTTGTCTCTCTCCCTATACCTGCTTGTCTGGCTGTCTCCCTGCCTGTCTATCTTTTTGTCTCTGTCTCTCTCTCTCTCTCTCTCTCTCTCCGTGTCTGTCTCTCTGTCTGTTTGCCTGGCTGTCTCTCTGTCTGTCTTTTTGGCTGCCTGGCTGTCTCTCTGTCTCTGCCTCTCTGCCTTTTTCTGTCTCTCCTTTTCTCTCATCCATTTCTATTTTCGATATTGCCAATCAGATACAAAATGGCTACCAATATCTATTTTTAAAATCATTTTCTTTCAATTTCTTGGTTTTTTGGGGTTTTTTTTTTTTTACTTTCTTCAATTCTAGTTTTTTTATTCTTTCTTGTCTTCATTTTTTTGTATGTTTTTTTTTTTCTTCTTCAAAATCCACGAATATTTTCTTTACTTTATAATTCCACTTTAAATCCTTAAAACTATTTGGCAAAAAAACCTAAAAATTTCTCAAAAAAATGAAGAATATAAAATAGATCACCAAAGAAAGAAAGAAAGAAAGGAAAAAATAGCAACGGATCTCCTTGCAACACAAATGGAATCTTTATCTTTTCCTTTGATAAAGTGTCGGCCATTTTAATACGATTCCCATCATGCTCTCTCAGTAAATGCACTGCTTTTCAACATTGTCATAGACATCAAAGTATGAAGCATTTTGCTAAATGCAAACGTGGACTTAACATAGGGTTTCAGTTCTATGGTTGATGACACATCAATTTTTTAGTTTGTTTCTTATTTTATCAGCCATTTTCTTTTTTTTTTAAGAGTTTTTCTTTCTTTCTTAATTTTGTTCAGTATTTGATGTTCTATTGCAAGCACTAAAAGTATGACTAGAATGTTAACATTCTTTGAGATGTCGTGCATTGGAAAAAAAGATCAAGTTAATGAACAAAGTGTTGAATTGTCTTCAGTGCCGTGCCTAGCCACTTAGCAGCCTCAACGCAGAATGCGCCTTGCGACCCCTTTACTCTAAAAAGTGCTATTTGCATCCCCTCAACATACTAGAGCTTTTGACTATATATACATACATATACAAATATTTATATATAGAGAGAGATAGATAGAAAGTTAGATGGATTGATAGATGTATATTTCAGGTGTTATAATGATTTTCTGATTAATCCTAACAATTAACTATGTTTTTTTTTTTGCATTACAAAGGATCTTTGAAGTCCATGAGCCTTGCGGCCCTTAGGGAGCTTGTGTCCCCTCCCCGCAATTGCGGGCTCTGTGGGGGTATTAAGCATGGCCCTAATTGTTTTTGGTTCAAACGGAATAGGGTATGATTATGGCTATTAGACCAATACATTATATATGGAGGAGCATAAAATTGAACCAAGAACAGGAAGGACATAATCACCTTATATAATGAAGCCAGATTCAATCAAATTATTACTTTAAAAGATTTCAGACTACAAAAACCTGATTATTACTATTGCTGTTATTTCAAATACCACCATACAGTTGGGTTTATTCTTTGCTGGACTATTATCGCTGATACTACTACAGTCATTTAGGTGTCTAGACTTTTGGTACAACCTCCCTATTCTATGTTTAAATTAAATAAAATAGATAAAATTTTCAATTTTTTTAAATATAGAACTTTGTTAAGGTGTCCAGACTTTTGGAACAAATTCTATAAATTCTTTAATAAATTTCTAAATATTTATTAGAATTGAAAAAAGTATTTTTGAAAATTTGACTTTAAACTATAGAATTTTTCCAATGTGTCAAGACTTTTTGGACAAGCTGAACATGATTAAAAGTTTTATACATGTAAGCATATATATATATGTGCACATAATGGGCACGTTAAGGGCAGCAAAGTTGGAGCATGGGTAAAAGCTCCGACTCTGGAATTGTAATACATAAGTTCAAATCCCAGTAAAAACCATTGCATTCACTTTTTGCTGCCTCAGGTAGATGAGGCTAGCTAAATCAGGAGAGTATCTTATCTTAATGACGGGTAACACCAAATGCAAAAAGGCCAGGTAAGAACATGTAAAAATGGCCTTGTGCCAAACTTGGGTTAGTTCTCACCAAGTAGATATGTGGACAAAAAATTTTTCCGTGATTCTGTGAGATTGAAACAGGAGGGTTTAAGTTGTGTATCACCATGTTAATATATCTGCCGACCCCTCTCTCAACAGAGTTGGTGGTTTTGGGGGGATGCTGGGCCAAGTAGGAAAGGTTGGTGTTGATCGACAAGAAGGATATTTGGTTGATTGTGGATTTAGTTTTTTCTGTAAGGATAAACCTATTTAAACAGGAAAAAAGATAGAGGTTTTGTGGATGGATGTAAGAGGAGAAGGAGGAGGATATGAAAAGGAAAAGGAAATAAGAGAACAAGAATTAAAAAGAGGGGATTAAGATAGAAAAAAAATCTAAGAGAAGAAGAAAAAGAAAAGAAAGAGAAAAATAAAGAAAAAAAGTAAGAATGTGAAAGAAAGGAAAAAACATTGATATTCCTTAAGAAAAGGCGGCGAGGTGGAGCATTGGCAAAACCTTGGATTATGGAATCGTATTACGCGAGTTCAAATCCTAATCGAAACCATTGCATCTACGGTTAGATGCCTCGGGCAGATGGGGCTCATGAACTCGGGAGAGTTCTCATCTAGGTGAAGGGCAACACTAATTTCAAAAGCCCACAAAAGGTCCTCCAGTTTGGGGATTGAGCAGAGGGCTAGCAACTCTTTCTCGTAAAAACAAGCATACTATGGAAACAGCAAATACAAATTTGCTGCCAAATGTACCTCTGATAGCAATGGTTAATGAATGAATTCCTTAAGAAAAATTTTTTAGAAAGAACAGAAAAAGTAAAAAAAACGAATGAGAATCTTTACTATAATAAGAGAGCTGTTTGTCTGTCTGAGAATCTTTACTATAATAAGAGTGCTATCTGTCTGAGAATCCTTACTATAATAAGAGAGCTGTTTGTCTGTCTGAGAATCTTTACTATAATGAGAGTGCTGTTTGTCTGTCTGAGAATCTTTACTATAATAAGAGTGCTGTTTGTCTGAGAATCTTTACTATAATAAGAGAGCTGTTTGTCTGTCTGAGAATCTTTACTATAATAAGAGTGCTGTTTGTCTGAGAATCTTTACTATAATTAGAAAGCTGTTTGTCTGTCTGAGAATCCTTACTATAATAAGTGAGCTGCCAAGCTAAGGCAAGCTAGAATGGTTGCCTTGCCAAATTAGGGCAAGCTAGATCAGACCTCTTGCCAAGTTAAGGCAAGCTAGAATAGCCCCCTTGCTAAAATTATTAAATTGTTTTAAAACTACCACTTCTGGTTGTTGTTATACCCTTCAAGTATCAAGTATGTCATCCAGTGTAATATATAAATCCTACTTTTCTAGACTCTTTTATTATCTGGATACCTTTTTAAAATCAAAATGTCAGCTTTCACTGGTTAAACTCTTAATATTCATTATCTACGTAGATTTTTTTTTCTTCTTCTTCTTCTTCTTCTCCTCTTTCAGACATCCCCCTCTCCAACCCCCTTCCGCATTTTTTGGTATTTTTTTTTTTCTTCTCACTTCTAACCTATCTTCTCTTTACATGCATTTACTATTGTTATTTTCTAATTGTTACTGTATTTAGGGGTGGAGGTGGCGGGGTGGAGCATTGGTAAAAAACTCGGACTCTAAAACCATAATACTCGAGTTCAAATCCCAGTCAAAACCATTGCATCTACCTTTACCCGCCTCGGGCAGATGGGGCTCGTTAACTCCAGAGAGTAGCTCATCTAGGTGAAGGGTAACACTGATTTCAAAAGCCCAAAAAAGGTTCTTCAATTTTGGGGTTGAGCATAGGGCTAGCAACTCTTTCTCATACAAACAAGCATGCTATGGAAAAAACAAATTTTCAATTATGTTAAAACACGTTTTTTTTGTTTCTGTGTCTATGCTTAACTAATATACACACTCTATCACTGATATTGAGCACTCTAACTATAAATTTAAGCAATCTTACTACACAGAATAAAATATATATATTTTATTCTGTGTGTGTGTTAAAAAAAATCAGAAATGAATGTTCAATCAAATGTACCCTATTACTTTGAATGAAATTTTATAAAAACTTTAAAAAAGGACATAAAAGTGATTTTCTTTAAATTAAATACCATAAGTACAAAACTTTCATGAATTTCTGATTTAATGAAAACTACAAACCTTTTATCTAAATCCATAAAAGATGTGACTGTCTTCTTTGTTTTTTTCATTTATTTTTAAATTTTACAATCTTGTTTGTTTGGTCTACTTACGATTCATTCATTTATTTATGATTTCCTTTATTTTATTTGCTTTCTTGTTCTGTGTTTCTACATTTCAATCACTTACTCGTCAAATTAAACTTTGATTACTAAATTTATCTTTCCTAGCAGTTAAATATAATACATTTGGTTGTTTAAATCAATTTATTTTCTATTCTATGATTGACTTTGGTTCTTATTATCTTTGACTTTAAATACTCTGCTGCTTCAATCATCAGCAAATTCAAAAAAATCTTAACACTTCAAAAACACTATTTTGAGTAATTTTAGAAAACTTTTTATTTTAAATTAAATTTATTTAAATAAATGATTGACTTTAGTCCTTATTATCTTTGACTCTTATCGTAACTACTGTGCAGCTCCAATCTTAATATAAGCAAATTCAAACATTTTTTAACACTTCAAAAACACTATTTTCAGTAATTTAAGAAAACTTGAAATGGAAAATGTATACATACTCATCATCCTCTTTTGAATATTGAATTCTCTCTTTTGATAAAATTCAACAAAGGATGCTAGTATCTGTTTGGAATCATTTGGCCAATACAATAACTCAAAATTTGGTTTAACAGAATTCAGAAAATTCAAAGACCCTCAATACTGAAACCAAGTTTATTGTTAGAAAAAAAAAACTTATTTTATACCTTTATTTAAGTTATTTGGACTTCCAGTTTCATCTTCTGATTTATCTTCACACTTCTCTCAACATGCTCTTTAGTCTTAAATAAATTAAGAGTTAAGTTTGCATTGAAGGCTCTCAAATTCATTATGAAGGTTCCCAAGATGGAATAATGTTTGAAGAAGCCTCAGATGTACACCATCCATGACATAAAGATAGCACTAAAGACAAGAGAGGAATTTCAAATAATTTAAGTAAATATTATAATCAAATTTTATCTAATGAATTAAAAAAAAAACTTCATACTATACTCGATTTATTTGGACTACTTATTCTAAAATAACTTGGCCTTCAATTTCAGATGAAGGGTTAGGGTTAGATAATAACAAACAAAAAGAAAAATTATTATTCAAACTACTCAATCTTCTGCCTTCATTTTTATTGTAACTTTCACAACATTTCAGCTTATGTATCCTTTGGCTTCTTCAGGTATTAATCAAACTTTGGAATCTTCATATAACATTTTTTTAATCCATGAGGGTAGAATAATTCCATTTTGTTACCATTAACAGAGCTATTTTTTGCATGTAGCCAGAGTTGTATTTTCCAGATGAATGTCACTTAGAAATTTCCCTAAATCAATATCTAGTACCACTACGTCATGTGTCCATTAAATCGAAATGGCTAAGAACTCTCAGTGTGGAATGTTTCTATTCTAATTTCATTTTTGTTTGTTTTAAAAAAATTTTTCACTCCTAATTTGAAATACTTATTTAAAAAATCTAAACACTTTTTTTTTTTTTTATATTTTTGTCAGTTATTTTTCCACTTACAACGTGAACGATTTTTTACTGAATCCAGAGCGCGGTTCTATTCCGCGGAAATGGCCAGTGCTCTTGGATACCTTCATTCCCTCAACATCATATACAGGTTTGTAATTACTTTTGTTCTTTATTTCTTTCTATTTTATTATCTTGTATTTTCTGATATTAAGAAAGTATTTTCAGTTCAAATTTCAATTACTAAACAATAATATATTATTACAGTCAGTCCATAACCCAAACTTTGTTGTTTATATCAGTAATATTCTCACTGATTATTTAATTTACAAGTGGCCCTATTGCCACCAGAGGGTTGTAAGCTACCAGTATAATTTTATTAATATTTTATGTTAAAAAAAAAAGCAACTTTTTGTATATACTTAATATTTAATAAAAATCCCCCAAAATTATAAAACATTTCCGAGAACATTGCAGAATTATTATTGTTATCATAAAGAGCATTAGCTTACATAATTTAATGTAAATAAATTGAAAATACATATGAAATTAACAAAACATGAAAAAATGTAAAGTTTTTTTTTACCTTGTTACATTTTTAGTGAATATTGTTTTGTAAGAATATAACACCTAAAACATTTAATTAAATAAACAAATAAAATCTTTATTTGAGAAAAATAAACTTTTATTTAATAATCAAAGATAAGAAATTCTAAACAAAGTTCTTGGCTGTCCTAATCATTCAGTAATATCCAGGATTTTATGTAATAAATTGAAATCCTTAATTTTTAAAACATTTCCAAAATAAACATCAACAATTGAAGCGTGCATGGTCCCCCATGTGTGCACAGTGTATCGAGCATAAAAAAGACATACATAATTATATTTTTGACAGAAACATTAAATAGCCCCAAAAAAGCCCTGGAGCGCGCAAACCAGAATTTTGTCACATTCAGAAATACTGAATTTATTATTTTGGACAATTCCCTCCACATTTTGGCCAAGTTTCAGAAAAATCTAAGGATGGATTAAAACTTATGAGTCAAAAAGTGTCATTTTGGGCTGTTTTTAGCCCCCCAAAAGCCCAGGGGGAGGCAAACAATAGTCCCTTTATAATAAATCAGAAAATAATCTGAATCTTCTAAAGGTTATGTGCATTCATTTAGTGCCTCACTTGCCATGATGGATTGCTTGAGACCAAAAAAAAAAAAAAACATAATTCACAAATAGAATAAAGCAAGATTAGATACAAATTTAATAAAATTAACCTAAATCATTAATCCATATCTAAATTATACAATAGAAATTTTATATTACTAATATATATGATGATTTATACATTTGATTTTTTTTTATAATGATAAAAAAAGAATCCATTAACAATCCCAATAAAAAATAAACAATAAAGCATTAATATTTAGGCAGAAAATAGATTAAAGGTTAAACTTGTATTTAATAAACAATAAATATGATATAATATAAAATAAACAATAAAGCATTAAAATAGCATTAGGCAGAAAATGAAGAATATTTAGGCAGAAAATAGATTAAAGGTTAAACTTGTATTTAATAAACAATAAATATGATATAATTTAAAATAAACGCTAAAGCATTACAATAGCATTAAACCATTAAAATAGCATTAATAGGCAGAAAATGAAGAATATTTAGGCAGAAAATAAATTAAAGGTTAAACTTGTATTTAATAAATACTTAATGATGATATAAAGATTGAATAGAAAAATTATAATTTTTAATTTATTCTTGCAGAGATCTCAAACCAGAGAATATTCTTTTGGATTCTCAGGTAATTTTATTTATTTTATTATTATTGTTATTATACAGGTTGATGAAGTGAAAATTGCAGATAAAAAAGTTTTCATTTGGAATTAGAATTATTTCTTTCTTTTTTTTCATTTCTTTTTTGTTTATTACTTTTCTTACATTTTTGCATTATTTTTTTTAATCATCTTTTACTTATACATTTTTCTTTTGTTAACCTTTTTTTTTCATTCATTTCCTTTTTCTTTTATTCTTTGTTTTTTTTCATTCATTTTCTATTTCTTTTATTCTTTGTTTTTTTTCATTCATTTTCTATTTTTTTAATTCATTTTTCTTTTATTCTTCGTTTTTTTCATTCATTTTCTATTTTTTTTAAATTCATTTTTGTTTTTATTCATTTTTTTTTTTCTTGTTTTTACCATTCTGTTATTTTTTTTTTTTCATTTATTTTTGTGTTATTCTGTTCCTTTTAAAATAATATTTGACTTTTTGAAATTCTTTAAGATTTTATTTTCTCCTCTAAAGATAGTAATTACGACTTTTTGTCTACAAATTCAAAGCTTTTACTTCTATTTGATTCAATCTAATACAAAGCTTGAACTGTTTGTGCCAACTTATAGAATGTATATTTTATTTGTAATAAAAATGATTGTTGCTTTTTAACTAGACACTTAAAAACGTGTATATATAACAATGAATAGAACAACAAAAGTATGAATAATCTAATAATTAAATTATATTTTCCTATTATTATTTCAGGGTCATGTCGTACTGACAGATTTTGGGTTGTGTAAGGAGGGTATTGAAGGCATGGGTACAACGACAACATTCTGTGGCACTCCTGAGGTAAGAATACTATTTTTTTTTCTAAAAAAATATGGCCTATCTTGTTTAAAGCATATGCAACAAGATTGGTTTTGTTAAGAATATTATAGAGACATACACTACAGAAAGAACAACTTAACTTAAACATTGTAGCTTAAATGGGAATTGAGTTTTACAAAATATATATTAGGTTAAGTGGAAGAGGATTTAAATTTTTTAAGTAAAGCTGTTCTTATTTCAAAAGGTTATGAAGAAAAAACTGAAAAGAAAAAGCTATGTAATTTAGTCTTACCACATCTTTAATGAATGTCTGCCACCAACGGCCATTTTCATTGTTCATTTTTAGCTAAAAGCATGAAATTTGCTATGTGTGTACCAAATTTTATGCTTTTAGCTAAAAATGAACTATGAAAAACAATGAAAATGGCCATCGGTGGCAGCCATTTTTCAAAATAGCTGCCATGCACACCATATTGAAAAATGAAGATGCCTCCACATCTAAATCTTCATGAAATACCTTTGGCTATGTGTGTACCAATTTTCATGCTTTTATCTAAAAATGAACAATTATAAAAATGTCTTTTGGTGGTGTCAATTTTAAAAAATGGCTGCCATGGACGCCATATTGAAACTTGAAGATGCCTCCACATCTAAATCTTCATGAAATACCTTTTGCTATGCTTTAATTTAATGCTTTTAGCTAAAAATGAACAATTTCCTCATTTTTTAGAGCTAAGCTACTGGACTATTATAACTTCCATAATAATAAAAACCTTATTATTTCAATTTATTTTGTCACTTGTATGTACTATTTAAAGAAGATAAAGATGAAGGACCCATTCTAGCTTGTTACATTATATGCAAGTTATTTTTAATCAAATATAACATTGAAATATGTTTGCTGTTATTGTTTTGAGACACTTTGTAAAGTAAAAAATTTCTTTTTCTGAGCCACTGTTCCAACATTTCAAAAAGCTATAAAGATCTTAACATGAATTATCTAAAGATTTATAAAAAAAAAATGGTTTAAAAAATTTGATTTGAAGAGGAAGGCATAAATGTTTTTTTTTAAATGACTTATAATAAAATAATGGCGCTTTTGCAGTACAAGCAAATGGAGAAATTTGGCCGGAATATATATTTTTGCTCAGGGACTTTGTACCGGTTATAAGACAGCAATTTGATTGGCGAATGAAATGAACATAATAGTGTTAACCTAAACCCTAACCCCTTACCCTAAACCTCGCCAATCAAATTGCTGTCTTACAACCGGTGCAAAGTCGCCAAGAAAAAAAAATATTTCTCCATTTGCTTGTTCTGCCAAAGGTCCAAAATAATTAAAGATTATAAATATTTTCTATTTTTACCATCAAACTGAATTGAAAAACCTATGCAAACCCATTAAATTAAAAAGTAAATATTGAACATAATATTTGTCTATAAAAATGACACACATGACACTTTAACAATCAACTAATTCTTACAAAAAATAAAGCTAAACTATTATCTAAAGAAAACAATTACACTTTCTTTTACATAGAATTTGTTACATTTTAGATTTATTCCACCAAATTTTTGGTGTAACATTGGAAAAAAATTATTCTGGGGTCTCTTTTTTTTTTTTTTTTCTATAGTATTTGGCTCCAGAAGTGCTGAGGAAACAACCATACGACAGAACTGTTGATTGGTGGTGTTTAGGTGCTGTACTTTATGAAATGCTGTTTGGATTGGTGAGTTCTTTTTATGTTCTTTCTTTATACCAAAAGATTACTCTCTATAAAGAAGGATAAGTTTGAGTTACGTTTGTGTGTATGTTTCCGTCTTTTTTGGTATGTGTCTGATTATACTAAAAGTTTCCTCTTTGTAAACAGGAATTAGTGTATGTTTGCATGTTTTTCTACATCTCCAAATTTTTCATTCAATTTAGATGTTGCAATTTTATTTAAAAAGATCATCAGCACATATTCTGTATGATTTTATCAATTTATTTTAGAGTTGTATTCATTGAATTTATAGTCTGAGTTAATATTTTTTTCTATATTTCCATTTTGAATTGGAAAATATGATGTGTGCCAATCAAGTCAATGAATTTTCTTTTTCAGCCACCATTCTACAGCCGTGACACAGCAGAAATGTATGATAACATTCTACATCAACCATTACGGATACGAAATAGCATTTCTCAACATGCTCGATCGATTTTGGAAGGAGTAAGTTAATCATTATTAAATTTACATAAGTTTAGTTTTTTTTGCGTTAGTAACTCTATTCAACTTTTACATCCAGTGGTGTGTTGGGCAGGAGAAAGAGTCACTAGCTCAACCCAGAGGACCTTTTTGGGCTTTTGAAATATGAGTTGCTCTCTCGAGTTAACGAGCCCAATCTGCCCGAGGCAGCTAAAAATAGATGCAATTGTTTTGACTAGGATTTGAACTTGAGTAATACGATTTAATAGTCTGAGCTTTTACCGATTCTACACCTTGTTACCTATTAGTAACTCCAGTATTCTTTTAATATCTATCTAGTTTCTAACTATGCATGATTTCAGGTTAATAATAGTTAGATGGAACATAAATCAACATTTATTTAAACACAACTTTTTAAAAAGAAAATGAATCAATTTTTCTAGTTTTATCAATTTATTAAGAAAACTAGATCAAAAATATAAGGACAATAGAATAGAGATTAATACTTTTGAAATATTTGTCTGTTGTTTCAAAAGTAATACCATTTTTTTTTTTTCAATTATTTTTTAAAAGTTAAAGAATTATAAATATTGGAGTGGTACCATTAATACAAGAGACTTTTTATGTGCAAGGGTTTTATTTTTAACTTTGTTACCAAAATACACTCTTGTTCATCAGTGACAAAATCTGTGCATGGATGTCAAGAGAATTTGCTTTGTCACTCACATGTCTGTTGCCAATTGATGACCTTAATCTATCCTAACTGTGCTGATATCAACTGCATAAGCTTTGTAAATGTTCAACATGTGCCAGTGAATGTTGATTGCTTCAGTTTTTTCTACGTGAAGGAATTCAAGACACATCTCTGCTTCTTACACACATCCATGATAAGGATTGCTCTCTTTTCACTGTCCTTAGCTGCAACAAAGAGATAAAACTATTAGCTGATGAATTGCATAAGTTCATTTATGCAATTTTTAATCCCATTTCCTTCTAATTGATTAAGACAGAACAGAAAAAAAAATGATGGCATTACTTTTTGAAAGAATCTTATATTAAATAATTATTCTCATCATTAAATAATTGAAAAAGTCAGAATAGAAAAAGAAAAAAAAAAGCTTAAATTATAACACAATTGAAATATTCTGAATATTATATTTACTTGGTGAACACCATCCCAAGTTTAGCACAAGGCCATTTTGACGTGCTCTTTTCGGGCTTTTTACATTCCGTGTTACCCTTCACATAGATGAGCTACTCTCCCGATTTAACAAGCCCCATCTGCCTAAGGCAGCTAAAGGTGAATGCAATGGTTTTGACTGGGATTTGAACTCTCTTTCCATGATTCCAGAACCCGATCTTTTTACCAATGCTCCACAGTCGCTGCCCAAATATTCTGAATATGGAAAAAAAAATTATATATATATATATATATATAACAGATTTACTAAAAGAGAAAAATGAAAGATATTGAATAACGAAGAAAAGTAAATTGTATTATGAAGAAGGGAATCTACACAGTTGACCTGAATAATAGATTGTAATTCCCAATACAATCCCAATTTCAATTGAAATACAAACTGACATTATAAATAAAATGTAAATTAATTGCAGGTAAAAAGAAAAAAAACAACTTTGTTTAAAATCAACATTGATATGACATTTATTCATGTTATTTCCAACTGAAATGCTTTAGAGAATGAATAGATTCAGGTCTATTCAAAATATTCCCAAACAAACAAATGAAACATCATTCTTTTCACAAATCATTTTTATAACAATTTAATTTTAACATGGACTTCCAGAAGATAGCAGTTTACCAACTTTAGATACATCAAGGATTGTCAGCTTGACATACTGGGAGCGGGGACTTTATGTTATTAAGGCAGAGTCTCTGCTTTTTCAGAATATTTTTGATTGTTTCTTACTATAAGTCTACAATATTCACATCATATTTAGGAACAATCTATTTCTTGTTTATTCTGTATTGAAATTAAAATAACTCAACAAGTGAAGACTAATGACATTTGGAAAAGGTCTTATTATAAGAAACAAGCATAATCACCAACTAGCACTACATGTATCAACTCTCTCCAAACCCTACTTGTTTTTTTTATAGAGATAGTTTAGGACACATAGCTTATTAGTCTATGCATGCAGGTATAGCATTACTCCCCATGCCAATAAAAATAAACATTATTTCATTAGTTTTTCTAGACTAGGAAACTACAAAATCTTTGGATTATTTTCCAAAACATTTTATCATCACTTTTAGAAATACGTTTGAAAAAGCTAAAAATTAAGTTACAAAATTTTCTCTGAAAAAAAAAATTACTTGTAAAAAGTTAATAATAAATATATATTACATACACAAAGTTTGAATATTTATAAAAGACAAATAAATAAAATGTTTTCATTTTGAATTCGCGAAATTCTTTGGAATTTTTTCTTTGGAATTTAAAATCTATTTTCATTTATTTTTAGCTTTTGCAAAAAGAAAAAGAAAACAGATTTGGAGCAAAGCGAGACTTTTTGGAAATCAGAAATCACAGTTTCTTTGCTGACGTCAAATGGGAGGACTTATGTGCCAAACGTATTGAGCCTCCATACAATCCAAATGTGGTAAGTATCGCATTTAAGAAGACCTCAAGGGTTTCCTGAAAGAGTCTAGAAAAGATCTTGAATCTCTAAAAGACCATAGAATTAGATAGATACTAGTTATTATTTATTTGTTTTTAGGAGTCTAAAAATCCTATCAAAAGTTATAGAAATATAACTTTAAGTATTAACCAAGAATATGATACACAGCACAAAACCAGTTTTTAAGATACTCAAATTCAAATTTGATCTAATGGCCATTATAGAATCATTGGAAGTAATACTAGAATCCTAACAACTGTCTTAACATAGCAGTGTATCATACATAATAGTTGAGAATAATTTTAGATCAATGGACAATATCTACTATTGCGATTAATCTACAGAGGAGGAACAAAGAGATTTTTACTTTTTGTTATTAATCTAAAAGTGAACCTAATTTAGATTATAAAACAAGTTTGCTGAAATCATGTTAATGTTAGTGACCATCAATTCTCACTTAATCCATTTGATCCAAATATATTTATTTTTGTAACTCTCTTTATTCTTATTCTACAGAGTGGACAACTTGATTTAAAGAATTTTGATCCAGAATTTGTAAAAGAACCTGTCCCAGGTAAGTTTTCCTCAAATGCTAAAATGTCAATAATTCTAACCTACTGAAATTAAAACAGTAAAACTTCATAGATTCAAACTGTTCAACAGAATAATCACTTCTTAATATTTTGTATTAGAATATACAAAATAATATTATAAGAAAAAAACAACATACTCTTAGACATAACTGAAAATTTCAGACACATTTCAAATAATTATAACTTTAAAAAATTTTTAAATTGAAATAAATTATCAAAATTATAATATTTACTCATTTTAAAAAATAAAATTACAATGGAATTTACAGCAGCTTCAAATATTTTTAAGTATAATTATTTAGAAAAAAAAAAGAACTCTCAATTATATTTATAATGTTTTTAAACCTTATCTTTTTAAAGATGAAATATATTCTAGGAGTTAACTTTAATTTTTAAAATAGTTTTAATGTAATTCCTAAAAAAGTGAATAATTTTAATTTTTTTCGTTGAATATGATTAATTTTTGTCAAAATTATCAACAGATAAAGTTATTGAAGGCAATTTGTATTCTTTACTTTTATTTATGCTAAAGAATACAAATTTTCATTAATTGTTAATGTATAATTTCAATATAGGCAATGATTATAATGATAATTTACTCTGTTCAAGTTAGTTTAACAATGATTTTGCATCAAATATTTTCAAACATTGTTTTTTCAAACGTTTATGTAACTTGAACAGTTCTACTCTCCAAAACTGATCTTGAATTGCAATGGATCCATCGAAAAAAAAGAAAGAAAAACAAACAAAACAACTACTTAAACCTAAAACTTATATTAATGATTTAGGAATTTTAATTGAATTGGTTTTGTTTTAACAAATAAGCAAAACCTTTGTCATGTTCTTCCACTCTTGATCACAATGTTTTTGATGATCAAAAGTTTGTGAATTTCATTCAAATTATTGACTTGGCAAATATTATCATTAATAATGCTATATCAATTTTTTTTTCAGGATCTGTTGGCCGCTCTGCTGAAGGCAACAAAGTTATTAGTGCCAGTGTCCGTGAAGCTGACGGAGTCTTTGAAGGTTTCTCCTATGTACCCCCAGCCGAAGATGCTTTCAATTGAAGAAACCTTCATTTTTTTCTTTATAAAAAAAAGTTTTAAGGGAAAACAAAATAATTAATTAAAACAGAAAAATGAATGGAGAAGCAAAGGAAGAAAGAAATATGGTCTTAAGGAAGTCATTTGAACACTTATACATGCATATACACACCTAAGAATGATTTTCTATTTAAAATACTACAGAAAAAAGGTTTTTTTTTTTAAACCAAAATAAAAGTTGGAGGGGATAAGTTTTTTGTTTTTTTTGTGCAGCGTGACTTCCATAAAGTGGAGATATGGCATCCAACAAAATGAGAAGAAAATGAAAACAAAAATGTCAAAACATTTTTATTTTTACCTAAATTAGATTTTACTCATTTTATGGGAATTATCAAACATAAAATAGATATAAAATGGTATTTTAGTGACAAATTTCTTTGATTACAATATTAATCTATCATTTTTCTTCACTTTTTATTTGATATAAAAAAAAAACTAATGAAGATCTTTAATCCTGAATTTCAAGTTTTCCTCTCCATTTTCTTCTCAAGAAACTTTTGAATGGGTTTTGTTAAAGTAATAGATGAATATCTGGGTTTGGGGTTTAGGAAAGAAGTGGGTGATTTTGTGTGATAGAGAAAAGGGAAATCTATTCACTTCCAACTATACATAACTGATAAATTCAAAGTTGGAAATGGTAGATCAAAACTAACAAAAACTTTTGAAGTTAATCTAAATATTCTAATATGACCTAAATTTTTGTCTCAATATATGTTCTACATTTAAAAAAAAACTATTCAATCATACATCTATAAATATATTGACTTGAAAATTACTAAAAGATTATGTTATATGAAATAAGAGTTGAGAAAATATATAAATGGAGTTTGAATAAGCTGATAAGTGACCATGACAGCTTTGGATTTGTACATTTTATTGGTTTACAGTTACTGCTCAATAGAATGATATTCAATTTGTTAATAATAATTTAATAAGTCACGTTTTCACTATAAAAAATACAGAGAAAACCACATTTAAGTTTCCTATTATGATTTTTATTAAATAAATATCAACTAGCCTTTGTTTACATTTAAAATAGAATTGTATATTTCCTTTTCATATTATCATTATCTGTAAATTCTTGTTTTGTATAGGTTAGTCAAAACAATAAAAGTTCTTAAAACTTTAAGACAAAGAAATATTTTCATACAAACCATGTGGCAGATGAGTAAAAAATGCTACATTTAAACTGGCACCCTCATTCATTACTATATTCTATATGAAAAACTATAGCATCAAGTTTACAAGTTAAGCTTAATTTTTATATGGTGCTAAGCTTAACTAAACACAAAACTGAAATTTTGTTCAACCTAAAATTCTCAGTTTGAGAGGTAAAGACAAATTGTTTTTTTTTAGCTGAATTAATTTTATAACTACTGCTGCTGTTTGGTGAAAACTATCTTGAAAGTTAAATTTGAAACAGTTTAGAAGATTTTTTTAAAGAATTTAGAAATTTGATACTTTTAGTAAATGAATCTAAAGTGATTTTTTTTTTCATATCAAGTGAACTAAAATTACAAAATGGTTATTATCTTTTTTTTAAAAAATGTTGAAATCTAAAAAAATAATATTTTGAAATTTTTATTTTCTTGTTTTATGATAAATTGTTGGTTTTAGTCTAATGACTTATAAAAATGTTGATATCATTAATTTAATGAATATATTTTCTATCTTATCGCCACTTTTCCCCCTTTTTTGCTGCTGTTTGTACTGCTTATGTAGTAATCAAGAAACCTTATTTTTCTTTTTATTACTAATAACATTCTATTATAAGTGCTTAACCCTTTAAGCACCAAGATTTTGTTAAATTTAGTAGATTGTGGTCATCCAATTGGATAAGGCTGTGAAAAATAAAATGGTTAGAGATAGAATGTTGCTGTAGGGTCATTCCATGTCAAATCATCCAGACCTCGACACCCTTGCGTCTCACTTTTTTTTCAAATTTTCACCATAAGTTGGTATCATAGAAACTAGAAAATCCTGAAAATTTTAGCCTCTAACTCTAAGCGGTTCCGGAAATATCGCACTTTT
>JAUZSX010000050.1:1272856-1287456 GCA_034780655.1 Idiosepius hallami
CACTTTAGCAGCCTCGGGCAGATGGGGTTCGTTAGCTCGGGAGAGCAGTTCATCTAGGTGAAGGGTAACACCGAATAAATAAAGCCCGGGTAAAGAGCACGTAAAAATGGCCTTGTGCCAAACTTGGGGGTGCTCACCAAGTAAATATCATAGATAGAGTAAACATAACCCACAGAATTATATTCACTTTATGTATATGGGCAATCCAATCAAAAATGTCACTCAATGTCGAATGCAACATTTCTGAAATATATAATTATAATATATAATTAAGGAAATATATTAAGAACCTAAATAAAATCCCATTATTCCTTTTGACCCTAAGGGCCGATATATTGGCCTTAGTAACCAAAGGCAAAAAAAAGACACACTGCCATTTCGACCCTAATATGTTTTTTTAATAGAATGGCTCTGAGTGACTACTTGATAATATTGCTGAGGGTCCAAAGGTGGAGGTTGAAATATTGTTGAGTGTGTGTTTTCTTTTGCCTTAAGTCACCAGGGCTGATATATCGGTTCTTTGGGGTTGAAAGGATTAATAAAGTTCTGGAGTAACATCATCATCCACCCTTGATTATTTGGATACGTCTGGTAACACAGGAGAGCTATTGGTTACCACATGTCAAATAAAAAAAAACTAGACAAAACCTTATAAAACAAAATTCTTCTTCAGACTAAAGCCTTTTCATGGCACCATGTAATTACATAATAATGTATGATAATTCTATATAAATCCTATTTTCAGACTATTTTTGCACCTTATCCTGGCTGAACATGTCACACCCAACAAAATTTTTCTGTTACCCAGAGAGGGGAGCTGATCGCCCCCCCTCACTCCCTTGCTATGACACTGTTCTTTTATATTCAAAAAGTCAAATTTGGAGGATCTTCTTGGAGATGTAATTTTTTTTTTAATTCTTAAAAATATTTTTTTTGAATAGATATTGATCAAATTAAGTCAGATTCAGTTTATTATAAGGAGGAAAGATACACACTCTCCACAACATTCACAGTCACAAAATAATGTAATGTCAAATTATCCAATTTTACACAATTCAACTTTCAAATGATGTTTTTTTAGTTGTATCAAATCAAAATCTGTCTTGAATGAACGTCACATTTGAAATTGTTGCTGACAAATAGTTTTTATACTATTAAGACTTTTGATAAAAACTTTTACTAATGGTTTTCAATATCTCCACAATTGCTTGTTTTAACTAAACCAAATCTCAACCCTAACCTCACACGTAACCCCAACCCTAAGCAGACCCGATTACCCCTAAAAATCAACATTTGAAGAAAGATAAGTGTTAAGTTAGACAAGTTGGCATTGGAGACTAAATTCACCATTTTAACTAAAAAAGGGAAATAAAAACTATTATTTTAGCTTATTGTTGCATGTTAACTTATTACACTGAAATATTTATTAATGTATTAGCTTTTATTTATGAAAAATAATGTAAATAGTTTCTAGTTGGTTTATAAAAAGTTGTAATTCTTTAGTTTGGGAAATTGAGTTTTAGTCATAGAAAATATGTTTTTAAAACGAAAAATATTTCAAGCATTTTATTTGCTAGTTAGTTAGGATCAACATTCAACAATAAACGTCAAATAATCTATTTATGAAATTTAGACAAATATTTAATGAAAATATTTCCTCTAAAAGTGTCCTATATATTTTAAATTCCATTTAGAAAATTTTAATATTTTCTTTTTTAATTTTAAAATCACTTTTTTTTAACAGGAAAGTTGCAGGGTCAATGTATTTTAACATAATTCCGCAGCTTTCTTCTAATCGTTTTCGGTACGGTCGTCCCGGCTCAGTCCTACTTGACCACCAACAGGAATTAAAAAGAAAAATTTTAATTCTTTTCCATGAAATATGTCTGAATAACGATATTCTATCTAAAAAAGGCTATTTCTAATTTTAGATTTAAAATTGGAAATAGCACTAAATACATAGAATATCGTTAGACAGTATTATTGTATAAATAAAATACAATTTGGCACAAGGCCGTATTGTTAGAAATTTTTAAATATAAAAAACAACTTTATTGAAACTTAGTAAATTTCAAAGGGGGGGGGAGATAGTTGATGAGTGTGGAATGTAACAAAAACAATAAACTTTTAATGATGATAAACCTAAAATTTACTTTAACATAAAAACAAATAAATACGGATAGTTTTTGTTTAGTTTTTGAACAAATAAAAACATTAACATCTCAGACATACTACGTGTTGTTTTTCGTGTCGACAATAATTCAATAAAGATCAATCGATAAATAAATATATATAATAAAGAATCTTACCTGTATGGGCATACGAGACGGACACTTTCCAAATACTTATATGTGAGGACACAGAAGCTAAAAATTTTCCCAGGGCTAAGGGTAAAATAACAGAAAGATAATAAGCTCGTGGGATGTTGTTGCCAGTTCGTCTTGACAAACCTTGGCATCGTAACATCGGGGCTAGATATACGGAAATTGACAAAAGTTGGGCCATTGTGACAGTCATCGGATAGGGAAAGTCAGTGAGTAGCATTTTGCCAACAATATTGCCGCTGGCGCTGGAAGCATACCACATGATACATAGTCCAACGACTTTAACAGCGTCGAAAAATGTATTTTCATCCGGCATTGGTAATATACAAGTGTGATCAATCAGCTAAAAACGTGCCCATATCTTATCATCTTTTCTTGCAGGTCACAACAGCCGCTCTTGTTACTTCGGTTACCAATGTGGACACGTTGAAGTATTGTCAAAATTGTTTTCCAAACGGAGGTAGATTAGAGTTATCTCCCTTTTAGTCATTCTCCTCTTTTCCTGTTTGTTTCTTTAAACAGGGATTTCTCACTTTACGCGTGTTCACGTTTCGCGTTTTCGGATTTAAGCGAGGTCAAAACCATTAAGAACTTCTTCACAAACGTTTAGTTAGAATTTACGCGATGTTTTTATTAATTTTCGTGTTCTTTTATAAGCCTATTAATGAATGTCATGTCATTAAACGAGAAAATAAGAAATACAATGTGTTTATTGTCCCACAAATTAGTTTATATTACCAATCATGATTCGCCACCCACCCTCGTATGCCCTGTAGTTCACGGTTCAATCCAGATATATTATTTAAATTCACATTCCGCGAAAATCACTTTACGCGAGCCCTTCAGGAACGTAACCCTCGCGTAAAGTGAGAAGTTCTTGTATTAATTGTAAAAAATACAAATTTGGCACAAGAAAAATAATATTGCTCTACAGTACACATCATCATCCACCCTTGGATACTCGCAAGTTGATGATGCTCCTTTTGTAATATTTTTGTTTTTTGGTAATTCGGAGATTTTTTTTTGCTAATTTCTAAAAAGACCGGACGACGACGACCGTGACCGAACGGACAGGTCGGGACGGGACTGACAGCTGTAATGTTTTAAAAACTGAACATTATTCTCGTCTTCGAATGTATTGTCAGTCAGTCCAGCCAGACCCCAATTGAGCAACATTTAAGGACCCGACCAACCGTTCGTTTCTGCAACGAAAACGACTCAATTTTTCAAGTTAGTCTTTCTTAACAGCTCCCAGCTAAAACCCAAAATCAAATTTGTGGCACATGCCCAAATAACCCATCTATCAAATCTCAGGGCCGAAAATTGGATTGATTGGTAATTATTCCTACACAAAAAAGTCCGCTTTTAATAGTAGTAGAATTTGTTTACTGGTATATCTACCCAATAATCCTTTGTGGGTCATTTAATACCGAAAGGATAGATTGATTCTCCCCCCTTTTTTGTTGCATATTTAATAAATTTCTATTCTAGCGGTTGTTACCGAGGAAAAGTAAAAATATTCTAATGTTGGAAACTTTACAAACGAATTACGATTAGTTGTTCCAAAAATAGATTTTGAATGGATCAGAGGGGACAGCAAATTGTATTATTATGATGACTGAACTTATGCATTCAATTTTGCTATTAGAAATAATAAAATTAGAAAATAGATGGTATTACGACTCGAATCTCATATTGTTCTAAAGAATTATCATGGTGAAATGGCTGTGTAGAAAAATAAATTCAGGTGTGCAAAAGGTCGCTCTTCAATTTTAAAAAATAACTAAAATGAAATAGCAGGCATTATTTTTGAGGGGCGAGGATGAAATGAAATGCTTGAATTCTGGAATCGCGTTATTATAAGAGTTCAAGTCCGACTCAAACCATTGATTGCATCCTTTCTACGACATGGGGCTGCCCGGCTGCTGGTCAAATCTGGAAAATAACTTATTTAGGTAAAAGGGTTTGCCGGCTTACCTATTAGAATTTTGAACTTTACCAGCAGAACCTCGGTTTTCGAACGTCCCAGTTGTCATCATGTTAACCCTTTAAACCCTAAAAAAGATATTGGCCCTAGCGACTTATGGCAAAAGAACACACACAACGAACGATATTTCAACCTTCATCTTTGGACCCTGACTTAGTAATATTACCAAGTAGTCACTTAGAGAGCGTTCTATTAAAAAGTATAATAGGGTCGAAATGTCAGTGTGTCTTTTTTGCCTTTGGTTAATAAGGCCAATATATCGGCTCCTTAGGGTCGAAAGGGTTAATGTAGATGGAACAACTTGGATTCGAACCCGATTAGTACAGTTCCGAAGTCCGATTATCCACTGACTGAGCCACGTCGACCCCCACCCCCACCCAGTTGTCATACAAATCGGTATTCGAACAAAAGTTAAATAAAAAATATATAAATTTTTGCACCGGTTTTGGAACAAAATTCGGATTTTGTAATTGTATAAAAACTCGACGATGAAAGACGATAAGTTAAATCATTTAAATGGATTCGGATTTCGAACAAATCGCCTTTTGAAATTAGACAAGTTACTGATTAAGCTCGAGAATTAGGAGAAATTCTGCAACTCAACTTTTCTAGGCTTTAATTTTTTTTAAATGAAGTTTTTAGAAAAAAGTAAAATCTAAGATTTATAAAAAAAAAAAAAAAAGATAAGAAATCTAATGTCATTTTAAGATATTAGAGGTTGCTCTGATGTGAACGATAAAGAGAGCTCTTACTTTTTATTTAAATTTTTAATTTGTAAATCGGAAATATGTGAAAATTATTACGCCGTCACCTGTAGCGTTGCCAATTACTTTTAAAAAACAATTATCTCCCTTTGATTGTGTGTTGAATGAAAAGGGACGCAATCAAAACAAATTGTACAAATTGTAGTTTTTGTGGCTTTAATTGTTTTAAATAAAATAATGTAAATATTAAAAGTTCATTAGACGAAAGTTTTTTTTTTTTAAATTTCTACAGCTTTTCTCTAAGGTAGTTAAGAAAGCCTATTTTTAATAGGCTTTCTTAACTACCTTAGAGAAAAGCTGTATAAACGCAGGACCTTACCAGCATTTATATGCAAATTTTAGTGGTTGGTCTGAATAGCTTTTTAAAATTATTATTATGGTTTCATTTTCTGAAGAGCTATAGGATGTAAAGTCTGTTACAACTACAAAAATCTGGTTTAAAAGCATTAGAATCAAAATTAAAAGCAAAAAAGAATAAAATAAGAAAAAAATGCTGCCAAAAATGAGTTCTTTTAACTCTAAATTTATTTATACATACTTTTTTTATATATTCTTCTTGACATTAAAACAGACAATTTTCATCAAATACAGATTGTATATTTCTGAATTGTACATGGTTTTTAAATTTTCATCTTTATATTTTTATCAAATTGCGTATTTCATAATTTGATTGTACATTTTTATATTTTCCTTATATAAAATTAATCTATAAAGTTTTATAGAATATCAATTGTGTATTTTTAATTCACTGTGTCTTGATTAACAAAGAAAAAGCACCTTTAAACATTTTGCCTGATGTTGCTGGGTAGCCCTGCTTCCTTGGCAGTAAAATAACTGAGAAAATTAATCCTTTGAACCCCGACTTATCAAAATTGCCAAGTAGTCACTCAGGGTCATTACAGTAAAGGAAGATATTAAAGCCAAAATATTGGTGTGTCTTCTTTTGCCTTGTGTTGTCAGGGCTGATATATCAGCCTCTTAGGATTCAAAGGATTAAAGTGAAGACTTTGGATGTTTTCGAAACAAGTGGTGAATAACATGCCATTCATTGCCTTGTTTGTATCCAAATACTTCAGCGCAGAAGATGAAAAAGAGGCGCCAATTGAAGAGATGTTGTTTGGCTGCCTGGCCATAAGCTGCTTCAAGTATTTGAGTCACGTGCGCCTTATTCTGGTGTAGTTTATGAAGCCAACATTCTAACGTCTGTGCATAATGGTTTCCATTTGTAACCCACTGATCAACAACAATTAGATGTTCCTGGAAATAGAGATACAGGTCTGCAGAGGGCATGATACCACCTGTGAAGAAGTTCTTAGCCATCCACTCACTATCAGAACCTTCTTTAACATTGAATGCGTAAGGAAACTGTCTGTGGCAAAAGGTTTGTATGAAGAGCAGCCCATCGTTTTTTAGCCATGAAGAAACCTTTTTCAACAGCGAATTGTAGTTTTTCATGTGTTCAAACATTTCTATTGACATTATTCTGTCAAAACGATCTGATGTTGAGAACACGTTGACATCAGCTGTGATGACTTTCAGTCGATTTCGATAGGGTCTTGACGCAGCTTCAATGTAGGTTTTTTGTGTCGCTGAATTTGAGACACAGGTTACAGTGCATCTTGGGTAATGCTCAAGAATGAAGAGACCTAAAGATCCCCATCCTGAAACAAAAAAAAAAAAGACTTTAAAAGGTTAAAGAAAATCATTGTAAATAGCAAATTTTCTTTCTTTTTTTTTTTTGGTTACTGGATCTCAAAATAAAATAGCCAAGTTCTCTTTGATTTATACTAATATTCAGGGCGGGCTAAAAAGTTACTATACCATTATTCAGTGCCTGCTTAGCCCCTTAGCGGCCCTGATACAGAATGTGCCTTGCAGCCCTTTACCTCCAACAGGTAAGTTGCCTTCCTCAACATACTAGAGCGTTTGACAACACACACACACACACACACACACACATATATATATATATATATATATGCAGAAAGATATATTTATTTGGTAAGCACAAACCCAATTTTGGCACAAGGCCATTTTTACATGTTTCTACACTGGCTTTTTGCATTCAGTGTTACCCTTCTTCTAGATGAGTTGCTCTTACGAGTTAATGAGCACCTTTCTTTATGTTAAAAAATCCATTAAAAAAGGTTGTTTATACTTGCAACTTGCAGTTTCAGACTTCCATAAGTCATAAAGTGTAAGTGTATGCCTAATGTTTTTTCATACTTTTTTATTGCTTCACGAAATGCTTAAAACATAACCTGGGGAAATATTGTATCGCAAAAGTCGTCATTTTTAGCAGAACTTATCTTGAGGGTATTCAAGAAAGGATAACACGTATAAATAATAAAAAATGATACCACTATAAAAAAGAATAAAATACTTGATAAAATTGAGCCAAAAAAATTCCCAGACAAAATTAAAGAAAAGATAATTTTCCGGTGATAAAAAAACAACGGTGAAATTTGTCAAGTGGAATGCCAAATGGCAATGCCAGATTACTGAAATAAAAATCAATTGAACTGATAGAAATATTAAATAAAAAAATCTCGAATTTTAATATTTTTCGACAAAAATATATAATTATTAAAAGAATATTGCCAGATTTCAATATTTTCGAAAAAAATAAAATAAAAAAAGAATAATTATTTAAAAAATATTCATCAATATTTTTTGATAGAAAAATTGGTGGTTTTTCAGACTGTGCCGTCAATCTGTCAGAAGGAGGGCATTAATCTATAGGAGTACAGTTTAGAGTTACACCGTCTAGAATTAGTTAAATTACTTTCCTTTTTAATAACAAGTGCATAAAGTTACGTTTGCTACGAATACGATTTATAATTTTTTTTTTCTTTTTTTTGTTTTATTTTGGTTTGGTTTGGTTTTTATCTGTATATTTTTGTTCATTTTTATATTGTTTTTGTTTATGAAAACGGCGAGAGAACTGACACTTATTTCCCCATAATTGTAAAACAAGAATACCCTTTCTAAAAAAAAAAAATAAAAATAAATGATAATTTAAAAAAAAAAAAAACTTTATTTAATCAAGTTAAATAAGAAAACAATACTCTTTCGGAAAAATAATTTAAACTTTATTAAAAAAATAAAATTCAAACTTTAATTTGAAAAAAAAAATTCTATAATTTTATAATTATTTCATAATGATTGTTTTATTTTCATAATTAGTTCTGTTAAAATAGTTTTGTTAAATAAATTCTGTTATTTTCATAATAATGAGTTTTGTTAAATAAATCTATTCAATATTTTCATATTAATTATGTCGATTTGTTCGTTTAATTTGTTTATTTAGTTCAAAATTTCTACTTAGCGAAAATGAAACAGATTTTAGACGGTGTAACTCTAAACTATGCTCCTATAGATTAAGCCCCCTTTCTGATAGATTGACGGCACAGTCTGAAAAACCACCTTTTTTCCTTCCTTGGTTAACAATGCATTAAGAGAACTTAATTTTTCTCCATCGTCTTAATTAGCTTGTTTCTTTAATCTGGTTGTTTTCTAATTTTTTTTTTGCTAACACCCCCTTCCCTTAACCACTTGACATAAATGCCAGCGCCTCGCCTCTTTCAACGAACGGAATAACGGTTGGTGAATGTTGGAAGTAAATAAGAGCTCTGGAATCATAGTACGCGAGTTCAAATCCCAGTCAAAATCATTGCATTCACATTAAAAATGGCCTTGTGCCAAAGCTGCTCACCAAGTATATAAATATACACGATCGTTTATTTGAAGCTACTGGGGAAAACGCTTACTTAATTTTTTCTAGTCTTTCTACAAACACGAATATAAACATCAGCGCCCCCTGAAAGTTCATATCACCCCCTGGGGGGATGGTCGGCACCGCCCACTTTGGAAATCACTGATTTAATCGATTTTAGTGGGAAAAAACCTAAAGGGAACAATTTTTTTAATTTTGTCACCGGTTAGTAAAGGCTTGGCTAAACTTTAAAAAAAAACTAACGAAGAAATTAGCCTGGTTGTCAGTCGTCAGCTTGTCTACTTACCACAACCCAGATCCATAACATGATGCCCATCTTTTAACTGGGCCCTTTCGCAATAAACCCCCAAAGTGTGGGTTTCTGCTTCGTCTAAATTATTTACTCCAGGGCCAAAGATGCAACCACTGTATTTTAATCGTTTCCCCAAAACAACCTGGAAAAATTCGCTCGGACATTCGTAATGTTGCTCATTTGCTTTTTCTGGGGTTGAAGCAATCGGCGATGTTGTTAGTGTTTTGATAAATTTCCTTTTAAAAAAGTGTTGCTTTTCGACATCGTTTTCACAATTCAGTTTTTCGGACCAATAGTCAAGGGATTGTCGTACAGTTTCTCTCAAAGTTTTGTCGGATGAAGTAATGTCATCCATACCAAACATATAAATATTTCTTATTTTCTTTCTTTCTCTCTCTGTCTCTATCTTTTTTTTTTTTTTTTTTTAGATTTTAGATGTTTAAAATTTATCTCCAACTGCTACAAAGTTTAGATTTAAGTTATATGTATATATATTTAGGTTATGTAGCTCAACAAAATTTCGACTTTAACTCAACTATATCGCTTGATGGTAAGATAAACAAAAAAAAATCTTATTTGAATGAGCACGTCACGTCACGTGGGTGGATTATTATTCGCCCTCGCCCCTTATCAACTGTAATATCAAAGTTCACTTACAGCACTCTCACCCCCAGCATTAAAATCCTTATTTTTGACCTCTATAAAATTTAGATTATTTAAAAACTATAAAAAATATGGGCCTTTTGCAGTTTAAGGAAAATATAAATTTGAGCTTTGTACAGGGGAAATAACACCTGTTGTGATTGCGTGTACCTCGGCACGGCAATTTGATGATCTTTGAACGTAACTCTATCAACTAAGATATAACAAAAATAAGATAAAATAAAAATAACTTTCCTTCTCAGTGACTTTAAAACACAAATCACATTTCTTCCAAACAAAATTCTTAAACTTTGCCTTTTGAACTCTTATCACTTTTCATTCAATTAAATTTTTTTATGATTATTTTTGAGATGAGAGGCTTCGAAATTTAGGAATTAACTTTATTATTCGGACTTTTGTCCTCATCTTGATAGTTTTTTTTTTATGTTTCTACACTACGTTTCGGACCCTCAGGTCGTCTTCAAGTATTTTTAAGTGTAACCTCAGATAAGGATGATGATGCGCTCGTGCGTCTCGTCACCAAATCCTCAGTCACTGCCTCCCATAGTTGTTATCTATCTAACATAACAACCACGTTCTTTATGACTTGGGTAGGAATTGAAACCGCTATCTTCCGACAATGCTCACCTGGGACCCTAGAGACTCACAGTCACACGCCTCTATCCGTTGCGCCACGGGCTCGTGGGGGCTAGTGGTCACAAATAGTCACCAGTTGATTTTGTGATAAAAATTTGAATAATTTGACACTGGATCTTTGGAGGCTCATAAATACCTAAAAAGTGTAATTTAAACCCCATTTTTTTCTCATTAAAATGAACATTGACCAAATTTTTGAATAGTAAAAGATTTAATCGAAAAAGATGCATTAATTATTTTAAATTGATTTTGTTTAAAAAGATTTTAAGAAATTCAACGAACTTTAAGTTAGTCCGATATAAAAAAATATAATTTAAAATTAAAATATCACTTACCTATGAAAAAATAATATTCAATGTGTACTTCCATTCTTCTTTTTTTTTTTTTTTTTTTTTTTAAATTTGTCCTAAAATATATTACATGTCCCAATGTATCGTTTAATAAAATAATTTATTAAAGCAAGGGTTAAAAAAAGACCGCCATTAATTCAAAATAATTTATAAAATGTTACCGGAAGTTCCGGTTAAATTTCAAAATTAAACATGGAAGGTCTTCTTTTTTTTTCTAAATTGACACGTGCCGTGATGTGTTGATTGACAAATGGTCGGTTTTGACTTAACTGCTTTACATACAATCGTCTGTCAACATGTCAGAGACACTGAATATGAAAATGACTTATTTTTACATATTTCTTACATATTTTTCAGAGAAATAAAGAATTATAAACAAACTTGTCTGTGAATTTTCATTTTTTTATTATTTAGAAAATACCATAAGTTTTTTATAGAAAAAAAATTATTTTACTTCTTATCGAATGAATTTTTTGATTTCTGAAACATCTAAAAATAAAAAAAGACAATATTGATTGAAATAGAAAAAATTGATTTAGGTTTTTAATTTTTTTCAGGGATGTATTTTCAAATTATGAGCTCTCACTTTGAAAGAAAAAAAAGAACAAAAAAAATCAATGTGATTTTTTTAAACAAGGTTTTAAACTTTTGACTTTACAGGTAAATTTTCAAAAATTGTAATTTTTTTTGTTTTAAATTAAACTGTTTTATTTATCGATCTGTTATCTTCAATTTATGATATATTAGAATTTGGTGGGAAAATTAATAATATTGATTTTCACGGACATTTCAAAATAGGGGAGTAAATTTTAAGAAAAACGTTTATGTAGAATATCATATTTATTTTATTGGAAAGAACTTAAACCTGAAAATATTGTAAAAATTGACCAATACAAAAATTTTGATAGATTTTTAGATTGAAAAAATTGAAAAAAAATTCAAGTGTTAAAATTCAATTAATTTCATTAGGTAGAGAAAATGACTGCTCGCAAGTTATCTCACGCACTTTACACACTATGTAAACACTTTTTTTTAAAAGAAAATAAAAAAAAGATATTTCTATTAATTTTTAGAAAACTTTAATACTTTATTTTGGAAGTATATTCCATAAAGAAATTAAATAACCCACGTTAAAAAAAGGAGTATTCAGTTTTGTATATTTTATTCACAGCTTTGTGTTATGGGTGTCAAAGATTCTTAGATTATTCGCCCCCAAAATTTGTGACTACTACCGGAGGGCAATGAAGGTTGGAACTGTTGGTCTTATAAATCCAATTATTTGTTTTTTTAATCAGGTCCGCACTGAATTGTTCCATTATAGTTTTTATTTTTATTTTTGAGACGAGGTTATGAAATTTAGGATATGACTTTATTATTTGTACTTTTGTCCTCATCTTAGTAGTTTTTAAAAAATGTTTTTACACTGTGTTTCGGACTAGTCTCCATCAGGCCGTCTTCAGGTGTTTTTAAGTGTAACCTCAGATAGGGATGTTGGGTCTCGTCACCAAATCCACAGTAATCACTGTCTTCCATAGTTGTATCGAACCACGTTTTTTTTTTGACCAAGTAAATCCCTCTGGCCGATTTGGTTAGCAATTGAAACTACTATCTTCTGAAAATGCTCACCTGGAACCGTAGAGACGCCCACGCCTCTATCCGTTGCCTGCACCATGGGCCCCGGAAGGCGATGAAGGTTGGATCTGTTGATCTTATAAATCCAATTATTTGTTTTTCTAATCATGATTTATTTGGTCTAAAAAAAGTGGTTCAATAGACAACAACTATGGAAGGCAGTAATTACTGGGGATTTGGTGACGAGACCAAGCATTCCTATCTGAGGTTATACTTAAAAATACCTGAAGGCTGCTTGAGAGAGATTAAGCCGAAAACGTAGAGGAGCCGAAACGTAGAGGAGAAACATAAAAAAACCTACTAAGGACAAAAGTCAGAATAAAGTTAATTCCTAAACTACGACGCCTCATCTCAAAAATGAAAATAAAAACTATAATTAAAATATTGTATATATATATATATTTATGCATATAATTCATTAAAAAAAAATACAATTAGTTAACAAAACAAACTATTTCAAATAATTGATTTCAGAATCGATTTTATTTTTTAGTAAATACACGGTTCTTGCCCTTTATAATATTAAAAATCTATTTCTGAAGATCAAAGGGAGATAATTTTCTCTACCTTCAAAGGGAGGTGATTACATTTACATTCAAATGGAGAGTATTCTATTAACAATTTAAAAGGAAAAAAAGGCGTAAGACCCGTTCAGATCATTATTTCGATTAGATGGAGATTCAAATTTTTTAAAATCACCTTCTATTTAACGATTTTTAAAATTATGTTAAAAATAGTCTTTGATTTCTTTTTTTTCTTCAATTTTTTTATGTAAAATTTTATGATGTTTCTAATGAACTATAAATTATTTATAAAAAAATCCTATCTTCACTCATTTTTTCAAACCTTTACCCTACCCAATGTCTTAAAAGCGTAAAAAAAAAAGGAAAAAAAAACAAAAAAAACTTCGTATTACGAAGTCCAAGTGCCTACCTAATAGGTCAAATAATACTCTTCCCAGCTGCTACGGTAAGAAATCAAGATTGGTCGGGATTAAATTTCTTTAGATGAAAGTTTTTGGCTTATCTTTGAAATAAAATCACACCGCACCACCACCACCGCTTCTTCAGAGTCACGATAATCACCTTCTACAACACCATTTCACTGTGGCGAATTCCCAGAGTAAGGGATTTAACCCTTTAGTCCCTAAAGAAACGATATATCGATCCTGGTAACTTAAGGCAAAAGAAGAAAACACACAACGATATTTCAAACTCCTACTTTGAACCCTGACTTAGCAATATTACCAAGTAGTCACTCAGAGCCGTTCTAATAAAAAAAAATATATATTAGGGTCGAAATGTCAGCGTGTCTTTTTTGCCTTTGGTTACTAAGGCCGATATATCGGCCCCTTAGGGTCGAAAGGGTTAGAAAAGTTGTTTGAACGACGTTGCAAAAGATTTATCTGCTGCGAACTTGGAAGTCTCGAAGGTCCGTTATTAATCTCAATCCGTATACTGGTGCTATGAAGTCAGTTGATAACCAGTAAACCATCGACAACAACAACTTTCCTGCAATATACAGTCGCCCCGAAAAAATGAGAAAGTTTTGGTGCGCCAAATGAGAAATCAGATGCACACGAGATTATTGAGCGCCAAAACCTTAATAAAAAGAAACAAGCAAAAAAAGTAACTATTTTCTGACCTTTGGAGCCTACGTCAGGTAAGTAAGTAAGTATGCAAGTATTTTCTTTATAATTCATTAGATAATTCTCAGAAATGTTTTGAACAGATTTTGCTTACATTAACACGTTTGTAAAATTCATAAAGTGGAGTTAAAGATTAAAAAAAAAAAACAACAAAAAACGTACATCCTTCTCAATACCACGGTGCCACGCATTTTATTGACTTGCCTTGAAAACAAAAAAGAAAAGGAAAGTAAAAAAAGGGAATGGAAAGGAAAGAAAAAAGAGAAGGAGAAAAAAAAGAAGAAAACTTATGGAAAAAGAAAAAGAAATGAAAAGTAAAAAGAAAAGAAGAGAAAAAAAAGAATCCATTCATCCCAGCATTCAGCCAGAGACATTTTAATGCAAATTTTTAGAAGACAATCCACACGTGAAGTGTAAGAAATTTCGCGGTTTTACGAGATTTTGTCGTTATTTGAATCCGTACACAGCGCCATTTTATTGGTATCCCGATATTTAATGAGGTGAACCTATGTTTTGAGGCCTGTTCGTTCGTTCGCGTTTTTCTCTGCAACCATCCGTTCAATTTTTC
>JAUZSX010000050.1:1334159-1346859 GCA_034780655.1 Idiosepius hallami
GCTGTCCAAGATTATATACTATATGCTAAATAAAAAGGTTAATTTCTTGTATGAATTTATGTCAATTTTAAATAATTTCAGTCTTTTGTTGTTCTGACAAAATTTAACCTTTGGACCCTGACTTAGCTGATATTTTGACCCTCTATGGTCCTCCAATACAACAACTATGATTGGCTAGTTGGTAATTTTGCTGTGTAGTCTTTTGCTTGATATATCAGCATTTTAGGATCCAAAGGTAATCATTTTATTTGTCAACTTATTCCAATCTGGTGCTTTATTTTTTTATTTTTTGTTTTTTCAGGCATTGACTGTGATAGACATCTAGCTGTGATACAAGATGAATACTGCCTCTAAGATTGCTCCCACAAACTCCAAGTATACTGTTCAGGTAGTCACCAAGTACATGTGTCGTAACTGTGGCCAGCAGTTTGAATCGACTGAGGATATGGATGCTCACATAGAAACTCATAATCGGGGCAATCCACCTCACTGCTGCTTCGTGTGCGGCAAGTCGTATCGCACGCCCTCCAAGCTGCGGCGTCACGTTCGCGTACACAGCGGTGAGAGACCGTATGCCTGCAGCCTGTGTGAGCGACGCTTTACGCGCTCCGACCACGTCAAGCAGCACATGAAGGTACACCAACCGCAGCGGCAACGCAACCAATGTCGGCTCTGTGGGCTGCGGTTCGGCAAGCCTGCCACGCTCTACACCCATTTACAAGGGCATGGTATTGAGACTTTACACATGTGCGACTCTTGTGGTGAAACATTTCGAGAAGAGGACCACCTTGCAAGACACAAAAGGGTCCACCACACAGTGGCCGGTGGCAATGGAAATGGCTCCCAAGATGCCCTAAACCAGAACGCTGTTAGCACAACCACTCAAGTTACTGATGATACAGAACAAGAATTAAAGATGGATCATAGTAGTGATGAGAACGTAAATGCGCTCTCTATTGCCTGTTTTGGTATGAATACCCCAGGTAGCAACAGGTCGACACCACTGCGCACTTTACCAGATGAGAGTCGGCCAGCATCAAGTGAACAGCCACCTCACTGTCTGATTAGTCTTGATACTCCAGACAGGTTCTTAAATACACGGGTTTGCGATGAACCATATGAGAATAATAGTGCTCTAAATTTGAGTACAAAGCCAGATGTCAACCCTCAGATGTCAATATCATCATGTTATACACCAACAGAATCAAATACAATGGTAAACCATGGTGGTTTGCCTTATATAAAAACAGAACCTGTCAATAATGGTGTTGGTATGTATTTGACCCCTAGCTTCTCCGGAGAGGAGCGGAACGATGATGTAGGCGAACGCGTGGAGGAAAACTCTTCGCTATCCGAAGAGCGATTTGCAGAGGGTTCACCATCGTTGATGCAAACTCCTTACGCACACACGTTGCGAACAACAACAACCACAACTACAGCGACAAATGGAGGAACCATTGCTTCTCTCCTGCAGCAACAACACACCGAATCAATACCACCTTCTTTTTCATTGCAACGAAACCCCCAACTCGTGTCCGAGTCTTACACACAGCCATTCCAGGGTAAAAGATGCCATCATTGTGTATCGTGTGGTATCTGGTTCGAAGATCTGGCAATGAGTATGCTTCACAATAGTCTTCATTTTACAGATGGACACAATGAATTTTCCTGTAAGAAGTGTTCCAAGAAACTGAGTAATCGACTTGAATTCACAGCACACTTGGTGTGGCATTTGGAGCCAAATGGTCAGTGAAGGGGGCAAAGACCTTTTTTTTTTTGTTGTTTTTTTTTTCTTCTGTTAATATTATTGAAGATGGCTAAGGGGAGATAATGGTCAATATGAAGTCATCACCTCCAGCAGCAGAAGGAGTAATGAATAAAAGAGGAACGACAACAACTACAAAAACACATACACACATATAAAAATACACCTATATAATAAATATATATATAGAGAGAATGAAAATAAGACCATTACCAACTAAATAAACACAAATATGCCAGGAAATGTGGGAGGGGGTGACACTTCTTTCTTTCCATCCCTTCTCCCCTCCCCTCCTCTTCTTAATTTTTGTTTTTATTCATTTTCTAATACAGAGAGAAAAATTAATGGACTAAATCTAGTTTGGTAAAAATAATTTAAAAGAATCACAACAACCTTCCCAAAAGAAAAAAAATTATTTTTTCAACTTTTTTTTTTGCTATTGTGTTTTACTGGGTTTTGGTTTTAAGGAATAAAGACCTATTAGTATACGGTTTATGTTATAAGAAGAAGTTTTTATGAAATTTTTAATTTATGAATTATAAAAAGAAAAAAATTTTTAAAAAAGAAAAAGAAAAAAAGGAAAAATTGGTCTATGTCTTTTAATTTAATGCTACATTCATTCAAACAAATTCATTTTGACTTTGTGAGTTTTTTTTTGTTTTTTTTTTTCAGAAAATTTTAAACTTGAGAAAGTTTGGGAGATTTATTACTAACTCTATATATTCATAGATTTTATTTATTTTTTTGAAGGAGGGGATCTTCTGTTCTTTATTTCTGTGCTTAAACCCTTGTTGTTGTTTTTTTCTTCCTTTATTCTCACCTTTATTCCTCTTTCTGCCTGCTACATCTATTTCTGGATATCCTTCCATTTTTTTTTTTTACTTACCTGCCTGATCTACTTCAATCCTCACCTGTTCTATTGCCTTTTAAATATATATATATATATATATATATATATATATATACCTTTTTTTCCTATATCTCCTTCCCACTCACTGCCCACTTCTAATCTCTTCTTTTTTCGATGCCCCTTATAACATCCCCTCTGCTTCTGTCCTATTTATTTTTTTCTCCCCGCTCTCTCTATTTCTCTCTTTTCTAATCCCTTCCTCCAACTATCACTCTTTTGTCTCTCTGTAAAATTTCTCTAGTTCTTCATTTCTGGAACTGAGTTAGAAAAAGAATTAAGGAAAAAATACGAAACTTTGAAACAAAATCTTTGTTTTAGAATGAGTTTAAAAAATAGTCTCATTTTTTTAATGTATTTCTCCAAGTTTTCTGAATTCCCTTAAATAATGCCTATTTTGTTATTAAAAAAAGAAACTAGAACAAAAAAGTTTCTCAAAAATGATTTTTATCGGCATTACATGACCTAAAGAGGTTGATATGCCTGAAAACTAACCAGGTTTGCTTTGACTGCTTTTGATTCAATGCATCTGAACACATCAGTGAGGTTTATTTAACCTTAAGGTCATTGAATATTTATAATTTTCCAATTACCATCATAAGGATTGGTCATTTTCCCAGTTTGTGTTCAAGATAAGCTCTATCCGTTATTACTAATTCTTTAATTAGTTTCTAATTTTTCCATGTAGTACATATTACTTTCTATGTTACATATCATGGAGAGGACAAAAAAAACTAAAAAAATAAAAACCTTTTATCCCACTTTCAATTTGCTCATAAACTTTGGGATTTATCCAACAGTCAAGTATGAATTCATCTCCCTTTCGGACGATTTGCCTTTTTATTTTATTAAATGATTTTATTAAATCAACACAAGTCACCTAAGAAAAGCATGAATTCTTAGAGCAACTATGATCAAAATTATTTGGTACCTTGGATCAATTTTTAACCTTAATTACAGTGGGATATCTCACCAATCACTAGGCACTTTTAGTGGTTTTTACTGGAGTCAAAGTGACAAGTCTTCTCTGATTCCCAGCACCATTTTAGTCAAGGACTATATTATCCAACATGTCCCTGGGTTTTCACCCCGCAGCATCCACTTTGCACACCTGCCATAAGCAGAGTTTTCCCCACTCTGCCAATGCCTGGTGGTGATTCATGAAGGCCGAGTGACAATAAGTGTCCTCTAGCTCACCACTATATCTGGATTCCTTTCAGTCAGTGACTGTAAACCCTTCTCCTTCAGTTAATATATATTATTAGTATATAAATATTTTATTATTATAACCTGAAAGCTGTTTACGGAAAACTAGTGGTTTATGGATGGTAAGTCACCAGCAATTACAACTTTCATTTTATTGGCAGATCATTGCCATTCCTTCAACTGGTAATGAGTTGTTATCCAGTGGCTTGTCATAGCTGCTTACCAACAAACAGAATCCACTCTATGAACTAAGTTTATTAATGTTTTTCACAGAAAAAGAAATCTTGGACTTCTGTTTAAAAATACAAAAAAAAAGGTGATTGCCCAAAAGTGGTAAGCACCAGAAGACCACTAATATTGTCATCAGCAAATTAATAGTGGCTTGTTTGCTGGGAATTAGAATAATTCATTCCCAAATACCAGATTTTGTTGACTGAATTTTACATTCTTCAGTGCTAAGAATAAGAACTTAACATATTCTTTCTTCCCTCCTTTTTCTTCTTAAAAGAAAATAATAATGATGTTTTTTAAGTAACTTTTGTTTTCCTTTTTCTTCATCTCTTTTCCTTTCGTTTTAATTTCTGCCAAACAAAATTATAAAGTAATATATGAGTTTAAGCCTTTCTTTATATTTATATTGGACAGACAATTCCACTTAATGAAGACAGACATGTAGCAACAACACCCATTCAGCCCATTTTCCTTTGCAACAAAATTAATCCATGATCAGTGTTTAAATTATATAATTAATGGATTTCTGTTAAAGAAAGAGAATAATTTTGATTAGCAACTGTTGGTTCCTTTCTTTTCATTTGTCATTACCTTCCACAATCTATCTTTTTCATTTATTTATTTATTCTTAAATTTTTAAGAAATACAATTAATGGGTGGTGGGTGCTATAAATAAAAGACCTATATACTTAAAAAAAACAAAAACAAAAAAAAATTTATAATGGTTTTTCATTTTCTTTTGAAACAAATTTTTTTTTGGTAGAAAGATATAAGGTTTTGTGAGTGTGAAGAAAGAGATATATGGTTTTGTAAGGCAGTGTGATATGATATCGCTAGCAGTTGGTAATACTTTAAGATCTATTTTCAAACCAATCGCCATTTTTCAAATTATTATCTTGAGTTCTGCTGATTGGTTTGAAAATAGTTTGAACTGAAATATTACAAAATCTTCTATCTTTCTACCAATAATCTAATGACGCTTCAGAAGAACTATAATCTATAAAAATCTTTTTTTCTTTAATCCAAGAAGGAAATTCTAGTGAAATTGCTTGGATACATTTTACTAATCAATTTATCCTGTAGACACGTTAAATTCCATTTTTACCCTGTCTTCATAAAATTAATTTCTCACCAGATACCACCATTTTTTCTCCCCACATGAACTGATATTGGGGCAGTGATCTCCTGGGTAGATGGAAGGAATAAATTATAAGACTATAGGATTATTAACTAAAAGCGTTTGGGGTATTTATTATGAAAACAAACACTCACAAGCACACAAATATATCCCTTATTCTATCGTTACAATTTCAATCATTTCCTCACTCACTTCTCCTCCTACTCCTCTTGCTGTCCATAATCTCACTAAACTGTTCTGGACGGTTTATAGATTATCTCCCCTTAGCCAATTCTGACTGTATAAGGGTATTTTGGTTATTTAATCTCAAAATATTTAAGTTGTCATTCCAAAATTCGTTATGTGAATGATTTAGTCTTGAAGTGATGAGAGAAAAAAAATGAAAGAAAAAAAAAATCTTATAAATATATCTATCTACATTTATATTAAACATATTCTATCTATATATATATGAAACCAGGATATATTATAAAGCCCATCACCTTACTAGAGTCACATATAATATCTTACAACTGTGATATTACTGTATTATTATTATTATTTAACAATGATTCTATTTCACAAAAATGCTTTTTGCACGGACATGCATTGTATTTAAGGCGTTATAAAATAATATCTACATGTGTGTATGTGTGTGTGACTGAATAAAACATAAAAAAGACACCCAAACAAAATCAATATGAAATAATTTCTTTTTAAAAATGTGAGAGAAACCAGAAGAAAAAAAAAATCATCAGAAGTGCATCAATAAAGCATGAAGTATTGGGTAACTTACGGTGCTGGAATATTTTAATGCTTGTTTATTTATTTTTAAAGGCTTTCTAAATCCAATAATTAATTCTAGAACTTAAAATATAATTTATTTATATTTTAGCTTTTGATGAAAAATATACTATAAAAATCTTTAATGATTCCAAAAAATAAAAATATGAATTAAAAAGATCTTTAAGTAATGTTCGAACAAAAGATTTCAATCATTTGGGAACATACCAAATCATTCAGAATATTTTATTCTATGATCTTAGAAAATTCAAATTACTTATAAAATATTAAAATTAGTCACAGCACCCAATAGTAGAATAGTTTTCTAAAATTCTATTAGAAAAACTAAATCAAAATTAGTTGTTAAATTGCTCACAAATTATTAAACTAATTTTCACTGTTATTCAAGATGAATATATTTTTATTCTCTTGGGTTTCTTAGATTTTAATATTATTTACAAAGAAAAAAATGCCTATTTAGGATAGAATATGATATCAAGCGGAAAAAAAGACTTTATTCTTTAGTAATGGATTGAATTTAGAATTAGAGTATTTTTTTATTTAGAATTTATAAAAAGTTTTTTCCTTGTGCACCTACCATATTTGTTTTTTGTTCTACCCTTTTTTAAAGTTAGAAACAGTAAGAGAGAGATGATTTGGATAAAAGATTGAAAATAATGTTGACTTGAAATGTTTTCCTTACTTAACTATTTTCTTCGTCCATCTCTTATAATGGGTTGCTGATGACTGAGAGACCTGCTATGCTGTTAGACATTCCAATGTAGTTGCATGCAGTGGCAGTAGCAAAAATTCTGAACTGTTTCTCCAAAAATGTGACTATGACTGAACTATTTGGGCTTTATTCTCCAAGTGTGAAAAAATCACTTTTGATGGAATGAAACCCTTGCCATCTAGCTGTGATAAAAAGCATGATTTCAAGTGGACTGACTATTTTTTCTTTTTAAATTTATTTTTATTTTTAAATATATCTACACACACAAACACATATGTGTATGATATATATATATATATTTATATATATATATATATATATATATATATGTTTTCAATTTATGTTTTTCTTTGTTTTTAAG
Source organism: Idiosepius hallami (assembly GCA_034780655.1). Classification (NCBI taxonomy): domain Eukaryota; kingdom Metazoa; phylum Mollusca; class Cephalopoda; family Idiosepiidae; genus Idiosepius; species Idiosepius hallami. Next base: position 1,341,263 of record JAUZSX010000050.1, read on the forward strand.
ATCACTATCTTGTGATTCTAATGGTTTTTATTGAGCATTGGTGTGATTATTTGCATCAATGTCATATACTAAACACTTTTAGGGATTTTTATTAAATGCAACCAAGCAAAAAAGGGGGCTAACAAAATTATTTTTGGAAAAAACAAGAGAACGTGGAAATTAATGCTGCTGACATTATAATATTTTGGTTATAACAAACTCTCGATAGGGCAATATTTCCATGTTGTTTTTTTTTTTCCCAAAAAACATTATCGTTATACACACCTATATATAAATATACATATATAAAATGCAAAACAAAACCTGAAGTGAGTTTTAACCTAAATTATTCCCGACAACTCTATTTAAATAGTGGCATATATTGTGCTTTTCCAAGGGAAAAAAAAGGATTTACATACATTTATTTATCATTGAAAATTCTGTAAAATAAGATGAAATAAGAAATGAGAAAAACTAATGTTATGTAATCTTTTAAATAATCTATTGAATCTGTAAGTGCCTCCAAAATACTAAACATCAAGTATTTAAAGTGATAAAATATATTTTAAATAAAAGTTTATGAATAACTTTAAATAAATAACTTTATGGGAATACTTCTTCCCAGAAGTTTCTGCCTACCTATATCGTGATACTGCACAAAGGTAGGGGTTTAAAACTATTCAGAAGCACTTACTAATCAATATTATACTTGGTGTAGAGACAATAAGTTTTTAGATTTATTTCTCTCTCTCTCTCACATACACACACCCTCACTCACTCTCTCTCTCACTTCAACAAAATCACCTCTCTCTCTCTCTCTCTCTCATATATATATATATAAAAAATTTCTAGTTGAAAAATAAAGCAGTTATCAAGACCAGACTTTAGTAAAAATGGGAGGCTTGCTCATTGACATGTACCCTGCCCCAACTCACGAATGTCCAAAATAAATAAATAAATACACACAGCTATATAAAATTCAAATTCACATAGGATACATTATATGTGTGTTGAAAAACTTTTGATGAGAAAGATGTTTATAATTTCTAGACAAATTTTACGATATTAAAATTTGAAAATGCTACTGTTAATCTTGTAAAACAGGTCTGTAAATTAACAACATATTTTTTACCACTCTTATAATATATATGGAGGCTAACATTAAACATATGTATGTATGTGTGTTTGCATTCTGTTTCCTATGGTAATTGGTCAATAAATGAGAGTAAAGTTTTTATTTATAAAATGATATTCAATCATTACAACAGATGGTTTCAACAATTTTGTGAACAGGCTACAAAATTCATCTATATGCCAATCTCCACCCCACTTTCCAATAATGAGGGTTGGCATAGGTAAAGGCTGATAGAACCGGCTCTAGCAACCTGATGAAAAAGACAAGGCTTCTATTTCGGCCCTCCATAATCCTCTAATAGAATGACTGATTGTCTTAGTGAAAATTGTGCTAAATAGTTATTGTCCTTTTCACTAGTTTCTGATTTTTTTTAATATAAGGATCCAAAGGTTTAAATCTTAAAATCTACTTGCATTCAATCTAAAACTGGATAATTTTTTTTTTATTTATGTTTAATTTGATATGTTCTTCTCAATTCAATAAATAATTAACGGGTAAAATTGGAAAAAAAAACAATTGGTTGTGCTTTTAGACAACTTTGTTTGGGTTGGTTTCTAAATTAGCTGCTTTTTCAGCTGTGAACAAGTAAAATAGATATGAACAAAGAACTAAATAGCATGGGTTACAGGGAAAAAAATAATAATAAAGAAAAATAAAGCACATTTTGTTAGAATATTTTTTTCATCCAGGGTATTTTTATTTTCCCTTCCAAAGGGTATTTTTATAAATTTGGAACCCCATCACAAAATTGATTTCAGTCCCTGTCCCCTGCTTTACTCATAAGTGTTAGTTTCTTTATTTGATTTTTAAAAAAATAATGATTTTTTTTTTTTTAAACCATTTTAATCGATTTTCCTCACTATTATTTTCTCTTTCCCTTCTAATCTTTTAATCTATTCAATTGTCATGGTTTATGATTTTAATAAAGGATTTTTATCCCAATAAAGAACTTAGCGTTAAAAACAATTTTTTTCCATAAATAAAATTGTAAAGAGAACTATTTTCACATTCTGAACACTCCATTTTAACTTGCCATTTATATGCTCAAAAATTCTCCCTTAAATTTAAAATATACCTGTGGTTTGTGAAGCTGTCTATGGAAAACTAAAGATTAAAACTTTGTAAATCCTCACCTTCAAGAAAGAAAATGAAATGCACTCTGTACCTTAATTTAGAAAAAAAAAATGTACTGAATTTAGACAAAGTGGTTTGGAGTTTTGTTGTATTAATATTGAATGTCTTAATTTAAAGATACCTAAATTGCCTACTTTTTACTTTCGTTATCCAATAAAGTACCCTGAGTGATTATTTTTTTTCATTTTTTAAAAGACAGGTTACTTCCAAAAATGCTTCAGGAAGATGACGTAAAAAAAAGTTTTTCATTTCACTGAACTTTTAAAACCAATATGTTATTAACATTTTGAAAATTATAAAATCATTTTTTTTTTTTTTAATTTAGTGTTTTTTTAATAGGTAAAATAAATCTGTTTGATACCATGGAAAATTAAAAAAAAAAAAAACACTGAAATTTTATGAGTGGGGAAAAATCTATTGTAAAACGTAAAGATATTTTCAATTTAAATTTTTTTTGTTAAGTATTGGAAGCTAATATTAATTCCTTTGGGTCCTGAATGCCCAATATATTGGACTTGCTGACCTAGTGCAAAAAACTTCACAGCTAATATTTTAGCTTTAATAGAATGGGCTCTGATTGGTTAGTTGATAATTTTGCTTAGTCAGAATCCAAAGGGTTAATTTCTATTTTAGAAATACCATTATGACTATTACAACTTGTGCTAAATACTTTTCATCAAATTTATTTTTGCATAACATTTTCTTCACTGAATAACAATTTTGTATTTTCTGTCACTGCAAACAGACACAGACTACTTTTTATGCAACTTAAAAATTCTTGCCAGAAGCAATATCCACTTTTTAAAACTTAATTTTAAATTATTCTTCAAAAGAATTAAATCAACATATTAGTTCAAACTTTTTGTAATCAACAATATTTTCAGAATTTTAATTTGAAATATCTTTCTAAAAGGACAGTATTCAAAATACCACAGGAGGATTCACTTCTAATTTTCACAGATTTTATTTTTTTTTAATTGACAATTATTATATTTTTAAATCTAAAAATATAAAGGGGTCAAGCTTGTGGGGGATCTCTACGTAAGAAGCAGATTACAATGATTATGTGTTCTCACAGTTGGACCTAAAAATATCCAACCAATGTGATATGCCTTTTTTTCCTCTCTCTCACTTTCAATAATTTTCCTTTTATATCATGGTATCAAATAATAATAATAATAAATCCTTAGAGAACTTGCCTTTCATAGATCTGTAATTTTTTATATATATATATATATAATATTTTCCCCCAAATCTTGCCAAACAGTTGGTTATTTTTTTCCCTTCAACTATTTACAAAAAAAAAAAAAAAAAAGATAACTTTTATATTATTAAAAACTACAAATCTATTATTTATTTTTCCTGATTTAAATCCGTGTCAAAAAGAATTCTAAATAAAATAAAAATTGGGCTAAAATTTTTAAACACACTGAAACCAACTTTACAAAAATAAAAAATAATAATAAAATAAATAAATTGGTTGCATTGGTTGACTACTTATATTTTTCTAAAATCCAACCTTCCTCTTTTTTTAAAGAGAAAAAAAACTAACAATGATATTTTTTAAAAATAATTTTGTACAATTTAGTCAGCTACAACCATTAGACCCACATTACTATGCGTATGAAAAAAATGCAGAATGCATGTTTTAGTGTGTATAAACAAGGACATCCTTGATAATTTTACTGGCGGACAGCCGGGCCCCTTAGCAGTGATGAGCCCTTGGGCCTAGTCAGTAATTACAATTAATTTCTTCATGATATCTATAAGAAATAAAAGAAAAAAGCATTCTTCTATTGTGTATTTTTATTTATGATCTTTATGGTCACCAGTGCAGCCTTTTTTTAATCCTTTTCCTACTCTCAAGAAACAAGTAGATTTTTTTTTAATTTTTTTAAAAGTTAAATGTTTGTTTATATTTAATGAACCCCCTCCCCTATTTTCTTATCAGCACTACACACACACACACACATTCTTGCTCTCTCTCTCTCTCTCTTATTATTTCTTTTTCTTTCTGTTCAGTTTTGTTTTTGTTATTTTTTTAATTTATTGTTCTGTTATCTTGTTATCAGACAAATTCTATTTATATTTTTTTTTCTTCCAGATTGAATAATTTCTAGTCAAGTTTGTTAATAAAGTACATGTGACAGTTTATTCTGGAATTTTTGTTTTATTTTATTTTATTTTCGTTTTTTTTTCTTCTTTTTATTTCTTCATTTTTATTTTTATTGTTTTTGTTGTTTTTTTTTTTTTGTTTTTTTTTGTTATCAGTGTTGTTAAAGCATCTCTGCTGAGCAGTTGAATTCTTCATTTAATTTATTTTCATTCAATAGATTTCCAAGTTTTAACAAAATAAAATACTAAAAACCAACAAAAGAAATTAATTTAATTTTTTTTTTTACATTTGTAAAAATTTTGGAATTATTTTTTTTAAACCTTGCTTAATACAATATATATATATATATATATAAACTGAAGCTAATAAACTGAATCTGCTAGTTGGAGATATTTATTATCAGTAACATATATTTAAATGACACTAACTATCTAAATCCTTCATGAGGTTTCCTAACCAAGTCTTAAATAAATCAAGTACATCACAAACTAGAGTGCAAATGGCTCATTGCAGGCTGTTTGCAGAATTAAATAATAATATATGATTGAAAAAAAGGAGCAAAAAAACCCCAAACAAACAAAATTTATCAATATTTTTCTACATCTTGTAAGGGTGTTGGTACAAGCTGTTATTTAATGTTTTTCCCTGGTGGAAATATTGGATAATTCTAAGGATATTAGACCTGGCTAAGCTTCAATCTAGTGCACCAATAGATCTGAAGGCTTTTTTCTCTCCTTCTGATGATGATGATGATGATGACTAGAAGGTTGAGAACCCTTTTAACCGGTAATTGTCTCTCCTATCGGACGCGCCTAACAAGATTTGTAAATAGTCAACTGCACTAGATATGGGGCCAAAATTTAGGTTCTGATTCTACTTTTAATTAGAAAAATGAAACTTCTGTACTAAGAATGAAATGTCAATAAATTATGTCATTATTTTCACCAAATACCCCGCATTTGCCACACTGATTCTTGGTAAATATTTCAAAATTTTTCTTTTGATTAAAAATTAAATAATATGTCTGCATGTGTGCGTGTATATATATATATATATATATATATATGATTGAATAAAACTAGCCTCCCATCTCTCTCTCTCTAATATATATATATATATATTGAAAAAAAAACTTGTCTACACTCGATTTCTCTCAGTTCATATATATATATATATACCCACACACACAGAATGCATTTTATAATATATATATATATACATACACAAACACAT
>JAUZSX010000050.1:1347845-1361024 GCA_034780655.1 Idiosepius hallami
AATATTTTTGAATTATTTTGTTGAACTAAATTAACTTCTTTTAAGCTTCAATTCATTGAGAAAGTTGTAACAAACTTGAGTCATACGAATATTTTTGAATTTTAAAGTCCAAAATGCCATCAATGTCTTTGAAGAAGTACCAAATATTTTTTAGAATATAAAAATAAATTTTACAGAAAATTCTGTACCATTTCAACTTTAGAATAGATTTATTTTAAAGTAAAAGACTTAAACAACTTCAAGTTTGAAAAAAAACAAACTTGTTTGATTATTTCTCATTTTGAAGTTGTTTTTCTATTTAAAGTTGATTAATCTATTTACTTGAAAATATATCCATTTTGAAGTTGATTGTTTTAATTTTCAAGTTGAAATGAAACAGAAGATTCATTGTAACTACTTTGGCAATCTATAGTTTTGTGTTTAATATTTGTATATCTTATAGGGAAAATGGTATTGATTATCTCTCTGTGTCATGTACCAACTAGAATGAAGACTAGTTAGTTTAGCAAATATGTTGTTATAATGCCATTTTATAATACATAACATTCAAAAGTGATTTAAAGTAACTTCTTTTTCTTATTTTTTTTTTAAACAGTCGCTCTTTCCTGGAAAACGCAGCACTGGGAGCTACCAAAAATTGGAAAATGTGGCAGCAAAAGGGTTAAAGAAAGCTTTGGATTATAAAAATATTTTCAAAAAAAACAAAAAACCAGAAAGGAGCCTATTGATAGTGGTGAATATAAAACCATGTACAAAAAAAAAGGCAACAGAATAATATATATACATATATCTATAATATTCAAAACTTTAATTAAAAAAACAAAGTATTTTTTGAATATCGACCTTTAAAAAAAAAGAAGGGAAACAAGAGAGAAAAAAAAGATAACTAAATCTTTTGCAAATGTTACGATAAAGATGGTAGAATTTTTGAAATCATTAAGAATAGAAGTAAAACGTTTTGCCCCCATATCAAGTCTATTTTTCTTTTTCTCAATTTCATGTTTAACATAAATCCTAGCTTGCCTAAATTTCTTGAAATTTGCAAAACGCAAAGAGCCAATAATGAGTAGCCATGACAGTTACAGATAATTTGCATTTAGGCACATTTGATTAAAATAAATCAACACATCTTGTCTACACATTCTATTTTTTCAATTTTCCTGATCAATCTGTATATTAGGTTTGAATAAAATACAAATACAAGGGCAAATAAAAAAAAAACAAAAAAAACAAAGGACCTAAACTCAATCTGAGTAAAAATAGAGCAACAAAATTTTATCAAGAAGGAATTTCTGAAGGAAACATTGCTTGCAGAAGTCTATTTGAGTTAGGGGAATATTATGTAGAAAAATAATCTTGCAACTTCCATAAATAAAGTTTTTCCCCAATGTATCGGAGAACTTTTTGATTTCCCCTCGTACACTTTGCTATTACAAAAAACTTGCTATCCAAGAAAAACAAAAATAGTCCAGAAGATTGGCTTGGCTTGGAAGGATCCAAAAGTACTTGGGATTAGAGTAGATTAATCAATAAATTCAAACCTCTTATAAAAACTCTCATGACGAAATTGGGAGAGAAAAATTGGAAAAAGATGTCTATGTATATGTATATTTTTTTTCAAATCAAACATCCCTAAATGAAAAAAAAAATTGAGTAAATATACAGATAACTGGCCTACAAGCAGAAATACGTAAATTATAAGATTAAATAATCCTTAAAGAAAATATTAAAGCACAATAATAAAAAAAAATTATAAAGAAAATACAGATTAAAACCTACAGTTTGGTGTAAATGATGCTCCCAAAAAAACAACTCAATATTTCCTTTTATTTTTTTTGGTTTTAGTCATGCATATTGAATCCAGTGTGATGACCTATATTTTTTAGTTATAAAGCTCTGAGAGGATCCTTAAGCTTTTTTGTAATTTCTTTTCTTTGAAAAAGGAAAGAGAAAAAAAAAATGCAATATAAAGCCAAATATTCCAACCCCCAACCAAACTACCAATAATATTTATTTCTAAGGTAGGATTTCTTTTGACTTGGTAAACTTGGTTTTATAGCAGTGTTTTGTTTTTTGTTTTTTTTAACTCACCAGCAACTTGGCACTGTTTGATAAAGATCAAAGTATTGTCATCAATTGATCCCCCTACAGTTGTTTTTTTTTTTATTTGTTTCCCTCTTCTGCCCTCTCCCTTCATCCTTTACCAATATATTCAGGCAAAGACTTGACGACAATATGACGCTCCATATGCATTAAGTGCTTTGGTAGCCATTTTATCAATTCTTTATACTTGCCATAGCTAACATCTTGTTAGCATCTGTCATTTTCTTGTCTCCTGCTTCATATTTATTTTGTTTATATTTCTCTAACTATATATATATATATATATATATATATATAAACACTTATACAGAGTGTCCAAAAAGTTACTGTGTACTATGAGTATATAAAAATTTACATGAGTATATAAAAATTTACATAACTAATAAACAGTGAATGTTATAAAACACTTATACAATACAATTTTTACCAATAAAAATGTTTTATTTATTTATAGTATCACAGCTTATCTTCAAGAAAATGCTGGAAATATCCTCCATTTGTATCAAGATATTATTTCAGCAACTTTTTGGACAACCTGTGTGTAAAGAGAGAGATATTTTTCTATATTTTTAATTGAATGTATGGAGTCTGCATTTTTGATAAAATTGCTACCACCTCCAAAGGTCAAGTCATCTGACTTAGTCTAAAAGAATTGTATACTCAATTTTAATGACAAAATTACAAAGTGTATGTAATGTAAGTAAATATACTTGTTTTCTTAATATTTTTCCAAGTTGTGACATTATAGAAAGGTCAAATACAAAATAATTTCTTTGAAATTAGTCATTGTAAGTCATATCGAAATTATTCTTTACTCCTTTCTGTTTTCAAGTTTTTTTTCCTCCTTACTGAACTTATCAATTAACCCAAATATCAGATGGTTTATAAGATCATAAGAAATGGCTTAGCTCGTTGAATTTTATTATCATTTATAATATCCCTATTATTTTTTCTTTTTGTAAATTAAATAATATGATCTATTTGTAAGCTTCTAAAAAACAAAAAAACAACAAAACCAAAACAAAAAAAAATGAAATAGACCCCCAAAACACCATAATTTTAGGGCTCTATTAAACCCAATTTTATTCCCTTGCCTGGACAAATCATAACAAAATTGTTTGGAGGTCTTTGCAAAAAAGAAATAAAGAAAAAAAACATTTTTTTTTTAAAGATATGCTTAAAATATCTATCAACAAACCATGTATAAATAAATTTTGTTAATGTTTTTTAAGGCTTCTGTCTGGAAATAGCTACAATTCGATATTTGAGGAAGGAGATGAAAAACCCTAATCTTGTAACATTTGGGATTTTCTTTTCTCCTTTACTTGAATAGGTTTTCTTGCCTAAGATGTTTTTCAAGTTTTTACTTAATACCAGCTCAAATTCATTGAGCCTTGAAATGATCTTTAAATGATTAAAAAAAAAACAACCAAACACTTCAGTCTTTTTCTTGCCAAGAAAGAGTTTCTCAGACAAACACTGGCCAAAACTTTGTAGATGTGAAAACTGTGTGGCTCAGCCATGATTTCTTTTAACTCCCTGCCTGGCCTCTGTCAGACTTACAAAGATTTTTTTTCCCTCTTGTAGCATTTCATTTTTTTTTTTTGGTACATGACCTCAACATTGCTCCCATCCCCACTCTCTTATGCCCTTACACTGCTCAAAAATAAATGTTACTAGTTTTTAATTTTGAAAAAAAAAAAATTTAAACCCTGAATGAGCCTAAGATTAAAAAAAAGATAAAGAAATAAGCCAGTTGTAAATATCAAATTTTTCTTAAGTATATTAGATATATACAATCATAATGTTCATCCAAAGTTGTGATCATTCTGCAGTCTTATGATTTTTGTCTTTTTATATTAACATATACATATCTATCTCTAAATATACATACTGGCATGTGTATGCAAACACATGCCTACAAACAAACACGTGTTTTGTGTGCATGTACACACTTGTTACTGTACACAAATATTTTAGAAGCTAAAATGAAAAAAAAAAAGAAAAAAAATATGTCTGAGTTTTAAGTGACTTGATTAAGTGTGAGTCTTGATTAGTGATTTTTACCTCTACTGCCATAATAAACTCCTGTTCCTTCCAATAGTGATTGTATTAATTATTGACTAAGTTCAACCCTTCATAAGCCATGACTGACTATGGTGATAGTCCTGTCAGTCTTTCATCCTACGTTTTGTCTTTCATTCAGGCTATTTTTTTTTTAGGTAGCTCAAGTTCATCATCTGACTCAGGGCTGCCTTGTCCATTCCTCTTGCCAAGTGACCCTTACCAATAAAAATTAAAAAAAAAAATCAAACAAAATAAAAAAAAAAAGACAATAATTTAACCACAAGACAGATGATCAAAATACATAAGAAAATGATCTTTAAAAAAAAAATTTAAATGAAAATAAATGATCTGTTAATTTAATCGTTTTCAGATTCAGTTGGCAACACCTTGTCTTTGATCTTATCCCTAAACTAGTTTTAAAAAAGAGAAAGAGAGAGACAAATCAAAATTTAGATTTTGTTTTTAATTGACTGTTAAAAAAAAAGTTATTTTGTTTATATAATTCCACAAAGGTTTTATTTGCTTACTGTTTCTTTTTTTCTAAGTCCTTATTAGACTTGATGCTGTTTTGACTTCTAAAAAACTATTTATTAATATTATTATTATTATATAGATTTTTGTAATATTTATGTACCATGTCAGTTTCTTTGTTTTTATTTGAGTACTTTTAAAGTTGAGGATTAAAAAGACACACATACACACACACACTTATGCATATATATATATATATGCACACATATATAGGAAATACAAAGTGAACCACTTTGCTCCGCAACCTCTCTAATTTTCTTTCATTCAATTCAAAGAACACAGCAAAGTGTTGGAACTGCTTTTTTTTTTAAATAAATGGCTGGGAAGGAAATTCTACATCTTTTATTTTTTACTAAACCTGGAATATAACAAAAAACAAGACAAGTATAAGATATGTATTATTGAAGTTGCATTCAAAAATAATGGAAATTTTTGGGTAATTTCTTTTTTTCACTCATTTCAAAAAAAGAATGGAAATGAATGGTTTTTGAAATATATCTGGTATTCGCTTTAGTGCAGCAGTGAATTTTTAGAAATCAAAAATGTCTTACTTAAAATGGTATTATTTTTAAGGTTTTTTTTGTTTCTCTTCAGTAAACACTCAATCTTCCTTATCCATCAACAATGAAGACTGCTTGCAAATGTGAAACGATAATTAATTTTTTGATTTTGTTTCCTTCATGATTTAATGAAAAAAAAAAAAAAAAAACACAGACACTAATTCAGCAATTTGTTCAGAGTCTTTCTGACCTCTTTCATTTCACTCATTCAGATCTTAAGCAAGTCTTTCACATAACCTATTTCAGACTTCACACCAGGTGAGAGTCTAATCATAACTAAAAGAAGAAGAAATATAGTGGAACCTCGGTTTTCGAATGTCCTGGTTCTCATACAAATCGATATTCTAACCCAAAATGAAAAATTATTGCATCCCTTCTGGAACGAAATTTGGATTTCACACTGGTCCCAGCAGATGAAAACACATAAAATACACAATGAGAGATGATAGATTAAATGGATTCGGATCTCAAACAAATCGCTTTTCGAGCTCAGTTCCTGAAAGGATTAAGTTTGAGAACCGAGATACCATTGTAATTAAAGAGAAAGGTAATGATTACAACTTACTGATTTTTAAAAAAAAATTTTATTTATTCATTTTTTAATCTTCACGGCATATAAATGCTTGAATGATAAACTCTTAATACAGCAAACCACAAGTAAATCTTTCTAAAAAGAAGTTACACGGGTCTAATTTGGTTGGCACTTCCATAAAAGCACATGGAAAACTAAAAATATAAACAATGGTTACTGCCAAGTAGCAACTTTAAGAAAATAAAAAAAATATTTTCTTGAAAGAAAGTAAAAAAAAAAAAAAAATGGCTTGTATAAAAAAAATTTTTTTTTTCTAACTTGGTTTTTAGACCAACATTTTTTTTTTTTAAAATTTTTAAATTAAAAAAAAAAAAATTGAAATGAAGTGAAAATGCCAATTCTTTATAATTTTATTCTATTCCAACATTGGATTTTATATAATTTACAAAATGGCAACCAAGTAGCATTTTATTATTTTTTTTTGTAAAAATCTACAAATAACTGAAAAGAAAAATGTAAACATACAATTGAACCTCTTATTTTTTTAACTTAATTTCTAAAGAATTTAATAACAAGGCAACTGGAAGCATAACTCAGGATGACTGGCTCCTCCAAAATATGACAAGAAGAAAACTACAGGTACAAACAAACAATTTGAAAATGAAGAAAAAACAAAACAAAACTAAAAAAAACAGAAAAATTGTGTGTTCAAGGTTTGTCAGAACTTTTGTTGCAATAATTAGTAACAGGTTTGATAAAACTTTGGTCACTAATTTGGGCAGGTAGTATAAAAAAATGTGATAAAAAAATCTTTAAAAATAAAAAAAAGATTAATTAAAAAAAAAAAAAAGAAATTTCTAATTTTACTGAAACCAAAATGGCTGGTCAGACTGGTTTTTACCGCTGGTTGTCAAAAGATTTATAATTTGAAAATATTTTATTCAACTAAAAAAAAACAAAAAAAAAAATGGCAGTTACTATGTGATGTAGTTTTCCTCAGATTGGCAATATACTCTGCCCTCTCTCACTTGGCTGTAAAATGGAAACAATCCAACAAAAAACAACTCTCATATTTCAATAGTGACATGAAAACTGACCAGAACTCTCTAGTTCAGTTTCCTTTTGTATATATGTAGGTTTATCTATAAAGGGTCAATCTACTGAGCAATGTATGGGTAAAATTTTATTTATTTTGTAATGATTTGTGTTGTTGTGATTTGATTTCTGATTCTCTCTGTGATGGGACATGATAATTCCTCATAGTGTTAAAAAAAAAATAAATAAAATACGAGGAAAGGGTAAACAAAGCAGGTTTGGTTTGTCTTTTGTTTTCTTTTTTTAAGAAAAGAAAATCTAATCATTTTTACTTCTTTTGTTTATCCTACCTTAAAAAAAAAAAGCAAAAAAAAAAAATGAAAATACCCTTAAGAAGCCTCTTAGTAAACGACAAAACAAATACAGTTTGTGATATGTATCTGTTGCGGCACAGGCAGCCGATAATGTGAATGACTTTATCAACCCGCCTGGCCGTTAACAGAAAATAAAATAAAATGAATGAATAAATACATGATATCAAATTTGGAGGGCTAAATAACTGAGGTTTTTAAAGCCAGTTTTTTTCTAAGCTTTAAAAACCTTTCTTTTATATATATGTTACAGATTGAAAATAATAAATAACTGAAGCAGTAAACGTTTTGTTGATATTCAAGGCTTCAGTTATTTATTATTTTCAACCTATTCAGCTTTCTCTTGTTGGAATAACCATTATTTTTTAGTTTGATTATATACATATATAAATATATGAAAAAAGTATTTGAAAATAAGACAAAAATCCCTCAAATCTGCATTGCCATCACCTCAATCTTGAACTAAATTACAGAACTTTGTCTGGTATCTTTATTCAAAATAAAAAAACATAAGAAAACTTGTTTATATATATATATATATATATATATATATATATATGGGTAAAAAAAGAATAAAAATAAATTATGAAATTCGTTATATTGTCTGGTTTTCAGCAATTGAGAGGAAAGTGGACCTAATTTATGTTGATGATTATTCTTTACATTAGCATGTGAACACTTTTTTTTTTTTTTAAAAACCAACATTCCCCTCTAACATTTTAATCGCATTATTATGTTTTACTTATCCCAGACATGTTTTTTTTTCTTCTTTTCATAAACTTCTCTGAAAACAATATCCCTTTTTGTATCATATATACAAAAATACTCAGGTTCTATTTGTACAATAAACTCCAAAGCAGTCTATGGTACTTAAAAAAAAAAAAAAAAAAGTTCAGTGTGACCCACATTGTTACACACACACACTCCCATATTACACTGTTCTTCCCCCACAAAAAAAAACCTCATCTTTTTTCTGTTAAGTATTTTTTCCAAAAGAATATTGTCACCTGTAAGTAGATTCATTGGAAAATGTGGCTCTAAAAGCATTCTAACTACCCCAACTCCATTTTCTTGATTCAGTCTTCAGATGTGCATTCAAGAAAGCAAAGTTTCCTTTTATATTCATTCTTGTATTTTTTTTTATATACAACAGCTTTGTTAAGTTATGTTTTAGTTTCATAGTTTTACTGAACAACTGTGCAGTTGTGTAATCTTTAAAATTATTTTTCTCATATGTCTAGGTTTTCTAGAGACTTGGCTAATAAAAATGTGACAGTTTCTGTGTTTCGTGCACTGCTTCACTCATTGAGATTTTTTTTATCTTTAGTTATTAGCTAATCTTTTATCTTTAGTTATTAGTAATCTTATTAGGCTGTTGGATCTAATAAAGATAAAAAATTTTACCAGTAACATTTTTTTAATTATAGTTTTTATTTTTCAGATAAGGCTTCATAATTTAGGAATTAACTTTATTATTTGGACTTTTGTCCTCATCCTAGTAGGTTTTTGATATTTCTACACAAACATCAAAAATCTACTAAGATGAGGAAAAAAGTCCAAATAATAAAGATAATTCCTGCATTTTTAAAAATTTCACTAAAATAAATCATAATATTTTATAGTTTTAGCTTATATCACTAGAAAAATCCATTACTTCATATAACTGAGGAAGTCCATTCAGGACAGTGTGTGTCAGCATACTGACCTCTTCAGGTTTAGCCAGTCTAACCATTGAACACACAGGATTCAGTGTTAAGTCTCATGGGAATTTGAACTTCACAAGCAGTTCCCAGCCACATGTCTAATTAAAGACTAAGGGTGCATCTACCCTTACTCTGTGGTTTAGCCACGCCCAAAGACAGTGGATAAACACTGGGACTTTTGAATCGTAATACACAAGTTCAACTCCAAGTTGTTCCATTTAGGCTAATAACCTTGAAAAATTCCACTCCTTGCTATAGATTGAATAATGCATCAAATTATGTTTGTTAATGAAAGAAATGATTCTTGGCATTAAATAGCTCAAATAGGTTAATATGCTATTAAACAAGCAAAGAAAATTATTGCACTAAACCAAAATCTTTTGCTTAAGAGCTATTGCTTCTAGAAAATTCACTCATTTTGATGAAAAAGGATATTGCTAGCATAATAGGTTTTGGAGTAAAAGAGAATATACAACTAAAAGAAAAAGAATTATTTGGAATTTTTAGTATAAAGACAAAATAATGAAGCATTTTTAGTTTCAAAATGAAAAACAAATTTAAGATTACTTATACACCTACTGAAGATAATGAGCATAAAGATGAGGACAACAGTATAGAAAAAACAGGTGTACAAACTACTAAGTTTCAAGGACTGCAAAATTCCATATAAAATCATGAATGTTAAAAAAAGTTTTCCTAATAATAATAATTAATTTCTAACAAACCTTTAATATTAGTTGGTTTTCTTAATGTTATAAGAGAATTTTTTTCCTAGGATTCTTTACATTTGAATTATGGTTTCTAGATTTAAAAAAATCTGGCAGGTTCAACAGTGGAAGTAAGTAATTATTGTTTAAGTAAGTCTTACCACAGTCAAAAATAAAATCAAATTCAGGTAAGATTTAAAAATATAAATCACAATATTTCTTTATTAAAACTATAAATCAGTAGTTTTCAACCAGGATCAACATGGAATCCATGTAATATTTCTGGGGTCCACTGGCAAAACACAACAAATTCGGGAACCTCAATTAAACCAGTGTATATGAATAATGCTGCTGTAAATTTAAATACCCTGAGCTTGAGTTCCATAATCAGAGAAGAAGCACTACACTATTGTAATTATTATTATTACTTTTATAATAGTAGAATATTTCATTTTTATTAAATTATTTTTTATTTAAAAGTAAAGGTTGATATTATAAAAACTAAAACCTTATAATCAAAAATTTATATTAGTGAAAAATAAAAATGTTATGTTCAGTAGCTATGAAGGGATTCCTCAAGAAAAAAGAGGGTCCATGGGTAAAAAAAGGTTGAGAACCACAGCCGAGTTGCTTTATGTTGAACAAATTTAGTTTTAGGACTCTTTTTTAGTTAGGTTAGGTAGGGATCAATATTTCTTGATTTAATATATCTATATTTTTCTTTAGTTTGATAGATTTAAGGTTTGTTTTGAATAGTTTTATTTGTAATTTTTATAAGTGCTAAAAACTTTGATTTGATTTGAATTGATTTATGCTTTCTGATAAGATTTTGTTTTTCAAATCTATTGGATTGATAAATATCAATTGAAGCATTGAAATGGTTGAAAATGTCAATTGATTTACTTAAAAAAAAAAAAAACCCTCAGTAGATCTTAAAAAATATTAATCAGAACCTCATAAAAATCTACTGTATTTATCCTGGCAGAGGTTATCCTCAGATTAACTAAATATTATATGTGATTGTGAGTCGAACCAAAACAAACAATTGAGTGTAGTTGTTGTTATTGTAAAATACTGTGACTTTTTATCTGTTATCCAGGCAGGAGTCTTTTATGTCCTATTATAGAAATCATGCTTGATGGCAAAATTAATGCCCACCTCAATTTCTTTCCACTTCCTATTTTAATGCCCTTTTTATAATACAAACTGGCAGGTACTGCTGGAAATGGGTGAAATATAGTTCCTTTTTTTTAATTATGACTTAGTGGGTAGGCAGTCAGACTTGGGAATCATGAATTTGAATCCTCGTTGTTCAATTTGTATTCATTATTTGGGCTAATACCCTTGGGAAAAATATGAATAGCCACATTCCTTCCAGCTATGGATTAAATAGTGCATGTTATGTTATTTTGAAAACTATGTGTGGACAAAAAGAACGTTTATCAAAATATTATTGTTCTCTGCATTGAACAACTTAAAAGATTGATATGCTATAAAACAAAACCAACCAACCAAACATATTCCGATTCTGATTTATTTTGATTATTTTTTGTTTCAAAGTATAATCTACATTTTTAAAAAAAATTGATGATCTCCGCTCCATATCACATTTTTGGAGAATCAAGTAATTCAACATCTACCATCACCACAATATTCTTTTTATTTTTTTTAAATTGCAGGGGTTTTTTTTGGGGGGAGAGGGTTTGTTTTTTTTAAATGGCAGGTAATGAATACCAAAATAAAAATTAAACATGGCAGGGATATCTCTCAGGGATTAAGAAGAAAAAACAATTACTGTGCATATATGATTTTTATTAATATACACACCTCCATTACTTATCTTAAATGTTAAATAAATAATAGAGGTGTATATATTCATACAAATATATTATATAGTGAATAATAAAACCTTTACCTAAATAAATAAATAAAATAACTATTTACACAGCTTTTAATAATTTGATTTTGTCTTTTATGGTCTTTCTTTTACACTGATGAGTTTTCAATTAATTTCAAATGTTGTTTAAGTTGCCTTAAGTTTCAATTTACGTTTGCTATTTCCGTTTAATATGAAATTAAATAAATCTTTATTTGTATGTCAACACAAAAATATTGAAGCCACTATTTCTAGGATTTCAGCCTTTTAATAAAATATACACTTATAAATCTGTTTTCTTTTATTTTTCTTTTCTTTTTCCTGAAAAAGAAAAGAAAATAAAAAAAAAACAGATTTAAACAAAAGCAAAAACAAACCACCAAACAATCAAATTAAAAAAAATATTAATTAATCTGACAAAAAAAAATTTTTTTTCTTTTTTTTTTTCTCACATTTCAGGGGCCTAGATTAACCCCGACCAATGGGAGAGTGGCTTTTTTATGTTTTCTAAATGCACTTTTTGCTTCTATAAAAGTATTTTGTATAATCCATGGAATTTAGGCAACAATTTATAAGGAGAAAGATAGATAGTAGATTAGAGTTTATTTTCTTCTTTTTCACCTGGGTTCAAACTAGCTTATCAGGTTTTAAAGATTAGATCCATATTAACTTAAAATGTAGGCCTGCACAAAATATGATTACACTAAGTGTTCATGATGTATTTACAAAATTCAGATCCTAAAAGCTAATAATACAGTCTTAAAAAAATGTATTGGTACACTGTCCTTTGTTTCCTTTTCAAATCTTGGATAGGTACATATAGTATATTTCTTTTACCCTGCAGTAATCAAAAATTGATTTTTACTTCCTATTATGGATCTTGAATGAAATAAAAACTTATACAGGGCAGAGCAAAATGATCTGACGTATTTGCCTTTTTTATTATTTTCTACTTGTAGAAAATAAAATCACTTTTGTCACTATTCATCCTAATTTACTTTTATTGAATTTACAAATGAGTCCGATCATGTTGCTTCACACTGTGAGTTTGTGTGTGTATATATATAATTTCTTTTTTTTTTTAATTTTAAGAACGATTAATAAATTAAACAGAATATTTAGAGAAATAAAACAGAATAAAGGATATGTATTTAATCTTAGGATGGAAAGTTGAAAATGCTGACTATTATTTCAACATAGAAATAATGTTGATTAATATATATTGACATGACAAAAATATCAATTTCCCATCAATAATAGAATGGATATCTTCCATACCTAATAGAAAAAAAAACTAAATCTAAATCATGTTTTTGTAATATCCTCATCCTGACATGACAATATGAACTTCTTTTGTGATATTTCTGCATATTTATTAATTTAGTTTTCACAGAGTATTAAAGAATATTTATCCTAATATTATATACATATCCTGTATTCCATACCATTTTATATATATATATATAAATATATATATATATATAAATCACTGTTAGTACCATGTAGCTAGTTTGATTTTTATTTGGTAGGCTGTGGATGCATTAAAAATATTCACACCAATATACTTCTACCTGCTTATAAATAAACCTGCCTTTATTTTTTTTCTTCTCACTGTATTCTCTTTTTCACAAAAAATAACATAAAGTGCACATGGTGTGTGTATGTGTATATATATATATATATAATCATGATTG
>JAUZSX010000050.1:1362426-1387327 GCA_034780655.1 Idiosepius hallami
TATATAAAATCATGATTGAAATACAAACATTTTATGTAATACAAGTTCAGATGTAGTTTGATCAATCACAGACTTACAGACTTGACCCAAGTCCAGAATTCCTCAAATACCATATTGGGCTATTCCTAAACTCCATTTTAAACCAGTTTTCAGCCACTTCTAAGTAGCACCATACTTATTGCTCTTAGCTACATATCTAGATGGATAACTTAATAAGGTTATGATTCTAATTAGGACAATAGCTTGCAAAATATAGTGTAATTTTATTTTTCTAACAGTGATGAGTCTAAGAAACAGATACAGAATTTTATCTTTTAGTTTTGTTGCCAGTTAAATATGAATTTAGCTTGATAGATTTAATGTTTCTGTGGTAAACTGGAATGTCAGATACATTTTTATGTCAATTATGTGTGCATTTATTACAGAAGGTTTGTTTCATACACAATAGAGCACAAGGGTGAACTAGGAGTATTATGGGTTCTTAAGCAGAAAATACAATGGGCCCCCACCCATGTCAGGTCATCGGTTACAGCCATTAAACACACATTATGATGTATAACAAGGACATCCTTGATAATTTTATAGGCAGCCAGGCTGGCTCCTTTGCCAGACCCCTGAGCATGATCCAATTGACCAATGGCACCATACCCTGATAGAATATCAAATTGATATCTGTCTATTTCAATACAGCATACCCTAAAAAGGAGTAAGCTTCAAGAAGCATGGGCTTGTGTCACCTGGGAGCAACTAACAGTTCCAGTGTGCAAACCCAGAGTCATAATCAAAAGTCTCTCTCTCACACACATATATATATATATATATATATATATAGAGAGAGAGAGAGAGAGACACACACACACACACACACACACACACACACACACACACACATAGAATATCATTATTCAGACATATTTCAGTGAAAAGAATTTTAATTTTTCTTTTTATTATTTCAATTAACAAAGCACAAAAAACGTTTGAAAAAATACTGGTAATTATAATAAGATGCTCAATCCTACAACCAAGTTTCTAAGTTAAAAAATAAGAAAGAATGAAATCAAATTATTAAAAAAAAAAAATAAAATTCTTTTTAATGAAATATGTCTGAATATGTTATCGCTCTTATTACCATTTCATTGAGCACTCCATCCAATATATTTTTAAGATTTACACATCTCTTTTTTGGACTGTTGTCCTCATCCTTATTACTGTTATGTTCATAAAATTTCAGACGATCAATTTCTCACCATTCGGCGCGATAATCCCAAAATAGATGCGCGACTTATCAAGCTTCACCTCAAGGATTGTGAAGGCAACTATGTTAAAGATGAGAACAATGATCCAAAAATAGATGCACAGATTATCAAACCTCATTTCAAGAATTCTTAAATACACATTGTTTCAATCAATAGGAAAATTTTGAAATTGCAGTAGAACAACTGATATTTATGAATTCTTGATAAGATACCTCACTTTTAAACAGTCATTTTGAAACAATCTAGCTGACAATCATAACAGTGAAATCTATGTAATAAACTAATTGAAACCACCAATGGATATTTCAAAACTATTAAGTAACATTTTGTTTTGATAAAGAATTTAACCCTTTTTTTTTAATTAAAATAATTTTAAGACACCACTTATTAAAAATTAACTAATATAATTCTTTACAAAGATCATTATATATGGGATTATAATATAATAAAATCGACCACTATATCATAACTACTTCTAAAATCTTCTATCTTTAACTATAAGTTCTCTTGCCAAATGAGATGAAATAGGAATAGTGGCAAAATGAGAGTTGAAAAAATAAGAGTAGAAAAATAATAGAAATACAGCTTTTTGAATAAGTATTATTTGAAAATTGTTTAAAAAAATTGTTTTTTGAAATAAATGGAGTGTGATACTTAATATTAAAAACTTGACTTTTTTCTGCCTTTCATTACAACTTCTAAAAACACCTGAACATGTGCAAAAAACACAAGGAAAAATACTTCTTAACTACAATAAAATATAAACACAATGAAAACTAGAATTTGACTGACAAAAAATGTCAATCGTTGAAGATGGTCAAGGAGGACTGAAAACATTCAGAAGAAAGCTGGAAAATTATATTAAGACACTACGAAGCTTTTGTTATAAAACCAAATAAATTCAAACTAAAAGTATTGAAAAGAAAAATTAAATTTTGTTAATGTCTGAATAATAATTTTTTGGCCTAATTATATTAAATTTTTTAATTGTAAATCAATGACTATGTTTAGATTTCTTTAAAAAAGCTATTTGGGGTGGTTCAATTTTCATTTCTATTGGAATCATTCAATTTTATACAACACTATTTTATTACATTTCTTCTATTTTAGATAGTCCTAAACTTAATTTAAAATTGAAATAGTATATAGAGAACATTGCGGATATTTTAAGCTAGCGTGTTTTATTGCTAAGCTAACCAGGCTTAGATAGGTTTCATAATATAGCCTTTTGCTTTACTAGATATTTAATACTTCCTCTTATTGCCATTACTTTTTTGAATTTACAGTTATATTCATTCGACCAAAAGCAGGGACAGATAGTTAATAACATGACATTGGGGAGGTTTTTAGTGTTATACAGCCAACTTAAATAAAAAGAAAAAGGAATTTCTTTAAAATTTGTATTGACAATAAAAATGCAAAATCTTTTAAGTGTTATTATGAATAATATAGCATTCAGTGAATAAAATTGCTTGCATTGTGATATTATCTGGAAAGCTTAGTATATAATTTAATATTTATAATTATTTTAAGTATTCATAAGATGATACAAGTTAAAGTTCTTTGTGAAAAGATTTTTCTTTTCTTTGCTTGCATAGACTTGAAAATATAAAATTTATTTCAATGCTGCACTTTTTTTTATGAATGCCTACACATTGAATAGCAGACATTTAGGTGTGTCATCTTTTAAATTACCTACAACTAACAAAAAATCTTTAAATGCAATAGCACAATAAAGATGACAACAACCTTATTATTCTCATCTGTTCAATATGGCACCATTTCTTTCTTTTTTTTCTTTCAACCACTCCATTTTGTTATTAGACCAAATTATTCATTTTAGTCTCACTATAAAATATTAGCCCATGTCCGGCTTTATAAAAAAAAATCAAATTAAATAAATAAATAAATATATATATATATATATATATATATAGAATGGTCCCAATTTTAGTAATAGAATTTAAATCCTTATAATTTGTAGGGGGAATTTTACATATATATATATATATATATATATATTATAAAATCATGATAACAATCTAGTTAGATGCATCTGCAAGGTTAACTCGAAATATCACACCCCATTTAAAAAAAAAAAAAAACTATTTTTTTAAAACAATTTTCAAATAACATTTATTCAAAAAGCTGTATTTCTATTATTTTTTCAACTCTCGTTTTTATGTTTGTTTTGTCACTTTTCCTCTTATTTCATCTCATTTGGCCCTATAACTTATGTTATATATATATATATATATATATATATATATATATATATAGTTAAAGATAGACAATTTTAGAAGTGTGTATGATACATAGTAGTCAATTTTATTTCGAAGTAAAACCGCTTCAGATTAAAAGATAGCTCTCCACTTGTTTTGATCTGTCTGGTATTCTTTCCTTTTACTCTGAATGCTAAATAACCAATAACTATTTCCATCAACATATCATACAGCCCTCTAAAATATTCTATTTTTTTACTGATAATCCTATGATGCTTCAGAAGAACTACAATTTATTATTTTATATATACATACATATATATATATATATATATATAAGCTTTCGGTCTGATGACCGTGCAGGCAAGAAACTGATAGTCACCGGTCCGTTGACTCAGTGTCTACGCTTAACTAATATACATGCTCTATCACTGATATTGAGCACTCTAACTATGAATTTTAGCAATCTTACTACACAGATTAATATATAAGAAAAAAGCAAATTAAGTAGAAGGTCTTATTAAAGTTGGTTCGAGTATTTTTTAAAATTCTTGTTCACTGAAAACAAATCATATATTCTTATCAAATCTTTTGAAAATCAAAGCATTCACTTTAAAAATGAAGATATATACATTGATCTGTACTATATTTGAATATTTTGATGCATATTTCACATTTAAAAGTTGTGTTTTTGTATCTTAAAAAGAGTTCAAGAGGGATAGACATAGTTGACAAAAGAGTGGCTGCTTCATTTCATTTTTTTTCTTCTTGGTTTCCTACAAATAACTCATTAGTTTTACATCAATGTTGAAAGGCTTTTCAAGATATTTTCTTTACAAAGAATCATTCTAATTTATCTTTAAAAACTTTTATTTCCTACAGAACTTTAAAAGCTAATAAACTATCAACTCTTTTCTTTTGTTTAATAACTACATGTAAAGTAATAAGTTGACATATCTTTGCTTGCTAATACTTGCTTTTAAATAAACAACTATTTTTATAGGTTAGTTCCAGCTCTTTTGTTTTAACATTTTTTGTGATGAATTCACATTTAGGAACTTGATTTTCCTTATGTTCTCTTCTTAGATGAATTGTTTGGTAGAGGAAGCAATCTTCTTGTGTACCTTTATGACTGGCTTTCATTTAAATAGAAGCTTAAAGCATGAACATGCAATATAAGGCTTTATGTTGTGAGTGAAACACTTGCATTTACAAGTTATTGTTTTACAGTGGCAACTAAAAAAAATTAAAAAAAACATTTATCTATTTGCTAACATTTTTTTACCGACAATCTTCCAAATGATGTGTAAAAATGTCTTTTATACCTTTATTTTTTTAAATTAACCCAGGAAAGTCAAATTATTTAACTAATAAAAGATTTAATAGAATAGAAAATAGAACAATAAACTATTTTTTACAACAAGGATGTTAATAAAATGTCTAGAGAAATTACATTTTTATGCAGAAGAATAAGTAGTTCAAAATGAAATTGATTATACTTTCTTATACAATTACTAAGTTTTAGAATTATTCGTTCATTCATAGCATTGGAGTGAAATAATATTTCATGGGTTTAGCTAGTAACTTTTCTATTTGGCAAGTAGATGAAAATATTTGATTGTTAAAGGTCAGCAAAAGGTAAATTTGTCCATAGAGATTTGCAATGGTTTTGATAAGATCTATAAGAAGTTTATATTTCTCTTTTGAAAGCTCTTAGAATCCAGGATGTATTCCTTTGTTTCTTTAAATGAAAAGAAAATGTGCAGATAACTCTAAAATGAGCTAAGGTTGGTAAAATTAAATGATCTTTTCTCTACAAAACCAGGAATTATGAATAAAAATCAAGCTTCAAATGACATACAATCTTGAATATTCATCCTGTACTCAATAACATTAATATAATAAAATAAAACTAAAGCAACTATAAAAATGGATTTTTATAAATGGTGTACAATACCTATTTATGTATTTAGTTTTTAGTATTAAAAGCATTAAATATCTTAAAATTAACTTTATACATCAATAAACAAAGAAACTTAAATAAGAATTCTTCTACTCTTCTAATAATTCATCTCTTAAATAAATATTATTAGTGTTTTTCTAATGTTATCAGAGTTAGCTGATGCCCAAGAAAGATGGCTAAATGCATATTATGTCATTAAGATGTTCCTAAAGTAAAAAAGTTTTAAAAGAAATGTTTGTAGGGTAGTTGTGATCATTCTTAAAATCAAAAAGAAATAATTAAAAATCAAGTATTTAGAATAAATAGTTTCATCTTTAAGTTATGAATTTTTAATATATAAAAATAAAAAAATGAAAAAAAAATGTTATTTGCCTTGCACAGCTAAAATATAAGGTTGCTTCTATGCCAAATAAGCCATTTAAAAATGTTAAAACTAATCCCATTTTGTGGTTTGTTTCCAAATCCTTTAATCTCCAGATTAAAGATAAAATTTGTTGTGTCCCCTCCTTTTGGCATACTGACATTTGCAAGTGGCTATTTGGCATTAAAAGATATGCTTAGACTATCTCTCTTTTAGTGTTGAACCTAAAGTGTTTGATCAGATCAAAAAATGACTTTGAAGCAAATGGTACAGTTAAGTTTAATAAAAAATATAATGACTAGATGAACCCATGTAAATTATATTGGAATTCTAAATTGAAATAATGATAATACAATAGTATAGGTAACTTAGTTTATATTGTACATTAAGTTAATATAATAATGATTAGCTTGAGCCATGCAAAATACATAGTACATTAAGTTAAAATAAAATCGATATAATAATGACTAGCTAGACCCATGTAAAATATGTTGTACATTAAGTTAAAATAATATACTGAAGACAAGCTGAACCAAAGTAAATTATATAGTAGAGTGAGTTAAACAAATTAAAATTATACAAAAAAATTTTTTTTTAATTTATTGAAATCAATGACAATACCTATCTAACCACCTGTTCAAATTTCATTTTTTTTTAATAAATAATTTTCATATATTCTTTACTAGAGTTACAAATAACTTTTACTTCAAATTTACAAAAATAACTTCCAATCAAAGCTAAAAGTGAATTTAATGACTTGACAGAGATTTGAAACGAATCTATCTTAAGACTTTAAAGATGTAAAAGTTATTAGCAATTTCATTAATTATAATCTATAAAAATGAATTTAACACATAGCTGTTTCTGAAGCTGGAAAGCTTTCATTTTTTTCATATATTTTTCCTTATACAGGAAAGTAAAATCTAGAATTATTTCTAAGAAATTGATCTAAAAACTAGTGATGTCAGCTAATATTAAGATAAACTTAAAATGGTTTCTTTCTTTTTCCTTTTTATTTTGCAAAATTTTCTAATAGAGGAGTTCAAATAATACAATTTTGTAAACAGTAAAAATTATTTGGTTTTGATTCTGTTTCTTTTCATAGTAAAAATTGACTGTCAAGACATTTTTAAAAAAAAACTATACTTACAAAAAATGTTGTTGCTATTATGTTGATTTTATTTGTTATTTTTTGTTTTTTTCGAATAAATATAGAAAAATTTGGAAAAGATTTTTCACCAAAAAATGTTGAAACTTGTTTAGGCTACTTTAAAAGAGTTTCTCAAAGAAATATTCATTGATATAGTCTTTCTTTACTTATTGCATAAAATCATGATTTCTATTGTATATATCCTTTTTTTTACACTTTAAAAATCAATTTTCATTTTTCTTATATTTACACATCATTGTAATTTATTTTTTCTTTACATACATACATACATACTAGTCATATTGCCTAACCTTGGTCGAGAGTTTTATTTGACCCTTTAGCAGCTGTTTTTCCAAATTTAATCCAAATTGAATTGATCCCACAAGTTTGACTACTCAATATATCAAATTTCAATAGTTGGCTGAGTAGACATAAAACTTTTGAACAGTTCTTACAATGGTAGACAGAAAAAGTATGTAAAAAAGCATCTCCATGTTCCGTAAGGTTACTTGTAATGACATGAAGCCATTGGGTTGGAGACATGGGAAAGTCACTTTTAAGCTCTTGGGTTTTAAAGATTTTTCTTGTTAGGAAATTCAGGAAGAAACCAATGGGTGTAATGTTTGAATAATGTAAATCAATAATACGATTGTTAAGTCAAAGCTATTTTCTGTTATGCTTTTTATCAAGTAATCAGAAGACTCAATATAAACAAATATTTAAAATTATAAGTTGTTTTTTTTAATGTTTATTTGTATTTATTCTTTAAACTTTGGTTCCCTTTATCAGTTCTTGAGAATCTTAAATGTGTCAAATAATATTCAAGGATGGGGTGGGTAACAAATAATTTCCTAAATACATATTAAGACGATGTTGTTAAAGATATTAAAAGACAATTTTGTATTTAAGCTCTAAAGAGAAACCTGGAAATGATTCGAATAATTCCAGAAATAATGTTATTTTACAGATAATTTACACATCCCTCTAAACTCTAAAAAGAAAAAAAAACTTCAGATAAATTATTGGTTACTGTTTAATGAGGAGGTCTACTTTGGACAGTGGATAGACAGTTGGATCAAAATACAGGAGTTTGAATCTCAGTCAATTCATTTAAATTCACATTTGGGCCAATACCCTTAGGAAAAGTGTGACTCCCCCAACATTCCCTCCAGTTATGGATTAAATAGTGCATATTGATTTAATAAAAAACCTACATATAAAAAATAATGTTTTTCAAATTCTAAGCATTAAATGGTTGATATGCCGTATAAGACAAACATACAGTTTCATGTCCAGGTAAAAAACAAAAAAAAACAAGGCACATTAATGTTTTCAAAAATTATTCTTTCTCAAGACTCAAAAAAATAATTTGCAGCTACACTAGATACAGTTTGATGTCATTGCACAGATAATTCATTTTCCATATTGCAGAGAAATAAGAGTATAGTGCAATGCCCATGATATATCAGGAACTAAAATGTTGGGTGTAATGTTTTTCTGCTTGCTGCCAATGAGCAATATGGCTGACAGGAGAATCTGCAAATATAATTAACCTACTTAATTCTTCATTACAACTTGCTACAGAAGTTCTACAAGAGAGTTTATGTTCAAGAATCGACTGATGTATTTTGTAACTCCTAGACATGACCCAAACCCCAAAGTTATTCCTGTCAAATACTTTCTTTCTGTGCAAGCAAGGAAAGATTAAACCAATGTTGTTTTTAAGAATGACTAATAGATTATTCTGTCATAATCTTAACATCTTGTAGGTTTCTAAAAGAGAAATTTAACCTGATAAAATGAATTTTGGGCATCAGAAATACATGTGATGCTAATTCATTTTATTTTCTGCAATGAACAAAATAGTCTGTATGTAGTTATCAAAATATACTGTGGAATCTTAGTTTTTCAAACATCCAGGATCAAATCTGTATTTAAATAAAAGTATAAAATTTTTGCATTGGATTTAAAACAAAATTCAGATTTTGTACTAGTCCCAAGAGATAAAAACGTTTAGAATATGGGATGAGAGATGCAATGAGAAAAAATGAGTGGAGTACAATAAATTCTATTTGGTTATAATTTCTATTAATGAAGTTGATTATTTATTAGTTCATAATATATACCAAAATTATAGTCATATTTCATGATAAAGGTTAGAAATATTTTTTTATTGGTTTGGAATGAATTAAATATGTTTCCATTATAGGGATTTAGATTTCAAACAATTAAATTTGAGAACAGAGGTACCATTGAGTATCTAATTAAGTTTGGTTTCTTTTATCTTCTAGTATATCAACTCTTGTGTGCTGTACAAAGTTGAATTTTTTTTTTTTTTTGTAAAGATGATTTATTTAAAGGACAAAAAGGTTTTTGACATAAATGAATTATTACAATTGTTTCTCAAAGTTCAAAGCTGATCTCTTGTTTTGGAGGCTCTAAAACGTTTGGGAATTACCCAAGGCAGAATTTTTTGTTTTCATAAATGATTGATATGCAAAACCTAGATTTAAACAAAAATATTTTTCTCATTTTTTTTTCAAATTTACAATTTATATAATATTTACAATTGCTTTTTTTTCTATTTAAAGATTGGATATGTTACAGGTGAAATAATTTTGGAATAGAACAGATATGAGTAATGATGTTTGGGGGGATACTTCTTCATTACATTAGATCTCAAGGAAAAATTTGTATATGACCTTAGTGAAATCTAAATGCATTTTTTTTTAAAGTCTTGCATGATAAAAGAGAACCTTGTCAAAGAATTATATACCTTGCTAAATGATATAAATGTATATAACATTTAGCAAGATAAATGGGAAAATATTATCTTTTTTAATTCAGTTTTCTCTAAGAATTCCTTTTGTTTGAGTCATAAGATATCTGCTCAATTTTGAGCCTGTTTTTTTTTTTTTTTCTTTTTCTCGTTACTATCTAAGTAGATATTTATATGGAAGCCAAGTTAGGTTCTCAGCAAATCTACACTTCTCAGTATCACTGGGTCTTCCTTGTTCACCTGGCATATTGACAAGATTCATATAAACTCAATTGCAACAATTCATTTTTGATATACAGAAAATATCACTTGTGTCCAAACAGTTCAATTAAAAAATTCAAGTTAAATGATTTTTTTATTGATTGATTGATTTGTTTTATGGCATGTTAATCTTTTTGGTCATTTAACACTGAGGATAGATATTTTGTTTTTTTTAAAAAGGGGAGATTTAAAAAAAGATTTAAATTAAATATAATAAATTGTAGTCTTTTTGATGCATCATAAGATTACTAGTAAATAGATATAGGATTTTATATGCTGGTATGATGCACTGATAACAATCAATGATAGTCGGTAATATTTCAAGGTAAGCACTTCCCTTTCAAACTAATTGATGCTTACCTTGAAATAATACTGACTATCATTGTCATCAACACATCATACTGCCTTATATAATCTAATATCCTTTTACGAGACTTTGATATTCATTTTTCAATAGTGACAGTTGATTAATGTTTCTGCCCTTTAGGGGAGAAAAGGATAGTTTTGTATACAGTTTCATTTCTTTTAAGAGTTGTAAGATTTTGTTTGGGTGGGTATTGTTGAATAAGCCTTTTGTTTTTTTAAAGAAATGCTACATTTAGTATATTTGAAAAATATAGGATTGTTTCACAACAACTCTGCAGTAATCAATTCATAACTTTATCTTTATTTTTCTTAGAAACTAATAAAATAAATGCATGTTAAATAGTTTCTAATTTTTCTAAAGAGAAAAGAGAGGAGATCCTATGAACTTTTTAGATGCGCATCTAAATCCAATGTTAATCAATTACAAACACATTCTGAGCTAATATCCTTGGGAGAAGGATAAATCCTCCTATTCCCTTCAGCTGTAAGTTAAATACCGCATCTTTCATTACTCAACATGTTTACCAAAAAAGAAGATGTTGATAAAACATAACATTTTTTGGTGTTAAAATACAATAAAGGTTGTTATGTCATGAAACAAAACCAATAAAGAACTTTGAGAAATGTTGTTTTTTTTTTAAATTTCTCCAAGTTTGTTTTCTTTAATAAATTTGGGATATCAGTTAGATTAGCTCCAATTTTCTAGGGAGGAAGTTTGGTGATTGAGCTGTAATGTGAGCAAGCACAGGAACCACAGTACAATCAATTAAGCTCAATTTTCATTTGGAAACTTTAATTAATGTTTAAATTTCCTAAGCCCTCTACAAGTAGATTAAATATTAGAACTATGGTTGATATGCCATTGCAACCAGATAAAGTATTTTGGTAAGCATTAGCCTGGTTTCATATTGTTTGTTTTGTAGCAAATCAACCCTTTTTGGTCATCTTTTGCAGATTCAGTTTTAATTTGAGAGATTATTATAATTATTATTATTATATTTTTTAATATAAGTATTTTATGAGTGTATGTGGTTATATTTGTATAAAGAGTGTAAATCAGAAAGGAGTTTTTGTTTGTGTGTTGGGAATACGAAAAATAGGGATCTTGAATCAATTAAATTTTGTGCA
The DNA here is from genome assembly GCA_034780655.1 of Idiosepius hallami. Classification (NCBI taxonomy): domain Eukaryota; kingdom Metazoa; phylum Mollusca; class Cephalopoda; family Idiosepiidae; genus Idiosepius; species Idiosepius hallami. The sequence goes on from JAUZSX010000050.1 coordinate 1,373,913, forward strand.
ATAAATTTATCTTCCAAAGGAAAATCAAAACTCTGGTTATGTTTGTATTTTTAAGTATATCTTTTAGGTTCTGCTCTTTGTAGTATTTTTGGCAGATTAGCTTCATAGTATATGCAGTCAATTATTCATAACATGAATCTATGTGTAAATAAGGAGGTGGCTGAAGAAAGAGGTGCCGTTTTATGCATTTTTCAACACAAAGTATTTTTCTTTAGGCAACAGAACACTGTTAATGTACTTTCTTTCTACTTTTTAGTGAATTCCCTTAATCATGACTTTTGTTATCATTATTATTGTCATATTCCCAATACATATTGCGTGTCTGAACTTAGGATTATTATTATTTGAATTATTTGGACTTTTATTAAATTTTTTTAAAAATCTTATATTCTCAATTTTTCAACCAATATGCCCATCGATCATCTTCAGGAATTAATTGAAGTAAAACAAACGTCATCTGGGGTGGTCCGATCAAATATCATTCCAAAATCGGCAGATATTTTCCTATGCTGAATGCAGCACTTCTGAAATAGATTAGAAAACCCTATAAAACCCCATTAATAAACAAGGACAATGCCCCTCTATCATTTACTTAATATGCTTTGATTATTGGAGGTGTGGGGTAACTTAAGATAGCCATTGGTTATCACATGTCAAACTAAAAGCATATTAGACAAAACTTTTTAAAACTACATTTTTCTTCAGCCTAAAATCCTCTCAAGGAATCATGTAATTGCATAACAATATGCATAAGTAAATTCTATTTTCCGACTATTTTTAGACCTTAGCCTGTCTAAAAAATATCATTGGGGTGACATTGTGCCACCACACCTTCGCTATCACCTGGAGCAGACTACCCCCCTGCTCCCCCTGATGATGTGCATAGAGACCAAAACACTGTGAATATAACAATAAAGAGGAGATTAAAAGTTAAAATAATTCAAATAAAGATAATAATCAAGACTAATCTTGTAAATTCAAACAGTAATATGTCGTTTAATTTTATATTTACAAATTCTTATAAACATTTTCATCAAAAAATATTCAATGTCTCTCCCGTTTGCCTTTTGATGAAGACCCTTCTTGCAATCAAAGATTCTGTTACCAAAAAATACGGGTTAGGTCTTCTATCTTATGAGGCAACTACAAATAATATCTTTATTGGCTGCCACTCTTTTTGTGACTCACTAAAAAGGTTTTAACAATTATACTTTATTTATGGAAGGCTTGTTTTATTAGTAATGGTTGTAATGCATTTAAAAATGTTTGTTTTTATACTTTGTTCTCAAATCTTAGTTTATTTGTTATAAAGTTTCTTTTAAAAAAATAATAACCAAAGTATTTTCTTAACTATTAGAACAAAAAAAAAAAAGAAAAAAAAACAATGTAATAGTCAACACATATACAACTCACACAGTCAGTATATATGTCTTGGTTATTGAGATTTAATTAACATTTTCATCTTGAATTGTCTCTATAATCATTACAGTGTTATATTATGCAAAAGTTTGTAGTTATATATTACAAGAATGGGACACATAAATGACATAGAAGATTAAATTGACAGCATTTTTGTCTAAATTGGTTTGATTCCAAGGTATGAATAAAGTAAATATAATTTTTATCTAGTATACTCTGATAATCAACTAGTGATGCCATGAAAATTACACAGATATTGAGATTTAATTTACAGTGATTTTTTTAATTAAAATTGGTTTTATGTGAAGATTTAAGTAAAAATGATAAAATACTTATGCAGTGTAATATTGTGCAAAAGTCCATAGCTATGTTATGAGAAATGAAAACTCCATAGCTGATACACAAAACATTATAAACAATAATATATAATGGGAATTTTTTAACAGCAGAGCTTGTTATGAAAATTATAAACATTCCTGTCCATTCTTCAACAATGTTAAATACTGGCTAAATTGAGCAAAATGTATTTCTGTTTGTCCCACCATTTAACCAAAGTCTATCAAAAAGATAGTGAGTATAACGTTTACAGTAATCAAACAAAAATTACTTACCAATCTTTGTTTTTACACATTGTTTATTATATAAGCACAATAGTTTGACAAATGTAGAGAAAAGCAGAATTGTGTATAATAGTGATTTGTTTATAAAAAAATGATGTTGCATTTGAGTTATTTCTATCAAAAATTTTAATTTATATCTTTTAAAAACAAGGTTGTGTCCCTCTGAAATGATATTTTCTATTAAGTTTTTGGAAATATTTTGTTTCATTTGTAAATAATTGATATATCAAAACAAGTTTATTTATTGTTGATCATCAGCAAGAAATTTTCAAATTTTTTCCCAAAATATTCCTCAAGTTTCTTAAAGTTCTGTATATTTCAATGCGTAAGGGGACCCATCTATAAGTCGACTGCCAAAATCTGAGTAAATCTTTGTGATTTTAGCTTATATCAAGATTTTCTTTTTCCTATAACTCAATTTGGGGATGATTTAAAATGTCTGGCCAGGGTTTAAAACATTAACTTATGCTCCAAAATATACAGAATTTCTTTTTTTTTAAGATTTTAGAATTTTATTCCTTACAGAAATTTTGGATGATCTAAAAATATAATAATCGGGTGAAAACTGACAAGAAGTGGCACCATACAGTCTTTGACTGGAACGAAGCAAAGTCTATCTGGAGCATCACGAGGAGAATTGTTCTCGCTATGACTCTAGTGAAAACTGCTGATCACAAATGGCATATAAAAATTTGGTGTTCGGCCGCAAGGGTGGAGCATTGGTAAGAACTCTGGATTCGGAATCGAGTTCAAAACCCAGTCAAAACCATGACATTCACTTTTAGCTGTCTTGGGCAGATGGGGCTCGTTATCCAAGGAGAGCAACTCATCTAGGTGAAGGGCAACACTGAATGCAAAAACCCAGGTAAATAGAGCACGTAAAAATGGCCTTGTGCCTAACTTGGATTGGTGCTCAGCCAAGTAAATACAATATAAGAACTGGGTGTGAGAAGTTATATAAAATTTATTATTGTTGTGATGGTTGTTTTTTCTTTTTTGTTAAAGTATATGTAATTTCCTGAAAATACATAAACCAAAAAAATATATATTTAGATAAACATAGAGACAAGCAGAATTAAAATAAGCATAATTGTATGAACAATTAATTTTTTCTCTTAAGAATAAATCTTATTCATAAAAAGAATTTGTTTTTGTTGATAATTTTGAGAGAATTTAGTCAAGCTTTTCATTTAATTTCAAACTCTTCAGAAGTAGCATGAAAAAGGTTTTTAATATTTTTCTTTTCTTAATATTAAGAATAATCCTTATTTAGAAACATTTGGCTGCTTTGCAAGTTTGAAAAGTTATTCAATTCAATGCTGTTTAAATTTTAAACACCAGTGCCTCTACTCCATTGCAACTTGGTTTTTGCCAAAGCTGGATGCTTGGTGGAGAGAACAATGTGGCCAATGTAAAATATTTGAAATATCTTCAAATAAAAGATCTCCATATTGCCTTGTTTAAAAACACCTTTTTAATATAATAAGTCTTTTTTGTTCTGTGAGAGAATCTTATTTTAACTGATATTCTTTTTATTCTTATATTAAGCATAAAATAAAAGAATTTCTTCTCAAAGCTTAAACAATTAAATGGGGAGGTCCAAAATTCAATATCAACATACTATGTATTCTTATGTTTCTAAGTTTAAATATTTATTATAGCATACATAGTTAAGAAAGAATCAAAACCTTAAATCATTTTCTATATTCCCACTACTCAAATATCTCCAACAAAAAAAAACTGTATGTATTTAATATAATTAATTCTTCTGATCTACTCCCTATGAAACAACACTGAGTTAACCACTCATCATAAACATTTTAATGAATATTCTTGTTGCAATATATATCTACTAGCTATCTGTGAACAAAAATATTTGAGTTATTATGTCAAAAGGTTAAAAAAAAAACACCTGATCTTTGAGAAACTTCCAAAACTATCTTTTACTCTGACTGTCATTGGAAGCAATAAGATGAGTCAATTATCTAACATCATATATCATCTAACAATAAAGAAAAAAAATGTTTTATAGATTTTATCTAAATATCTGTGATATATTTTTTATTCAATGTTCAAAATAATCATAAATGTTCTTGTCTTCATCAATTTTTTTCTATTCTCCTTGGAATATATAAATTCCTTCTTGATTTCCTTAATTCATAGATTTCTGTATAAAGACAGCTATATCTGTGAATTATGCCCATTTTCAAGACAGGAAAGTTTATCCAAAAATAAAAAATAAATCTTCTAGTAAAAGAAAATGTTTTCAAATTAATAACAATTACTGATTCTGGTCAAATTTAACAGAAAAAAAAATTGACACAAGAAATTTTATATCAGATAAATTAAGAGCCTGGAAGTTTTCAGTTAAAATGATGAAAATTAAATTTCAGGGTTTGTTTTTTCTTAATTATAATTTTACTTTTATTTCAATTAACTTTCTTTGTTTTGTTTGAAGAGAAGTAATTGAAACAGTTTGATAGATACACATTTCTGTAATTTTTTTTAAGATAGAATTTTTCTAACAGTGATCCTTCATGTATCACGTTAGATGCATTTCAAAACTGGAGATTTTTTACTAAGTGATCACCAATTTTGTATGTATAAAGCCTTTTTCAGTTCATTCTGTTTCCTTTTTTAAAAACGTATAAACTCATGTTTATATTTTAACATATACTTCATTTTATCTTTACACGATTATTTATAATTGAACTTGAATATATTGTTGGTATATAATGCTATACTTTATGTTTATGATTTTATATATATATATATAAGTATTTCTAAAAAAAATGTGTACTCTAATTATATTTAACAATACATACACAAACATAAACATAAGAGGGGGGGGGTCAGCAGAGCCCACAAAGAAAAGAAGCCATGAAAGAGAATCTACAAAGTATTGAAGGAAACTATATATGAATTATTATACTTAATATAATAAGTTTTTTAGTTAATACTCTTTTACCACAATTTGGAACACCTAAAATGGAATTTTAAGGAATTATAATTTTTCCTTAAAATTCTAACCAACTTCTGCCATATGTTTAATATCTTAACTATCTCTGAAAACCAAAGTTTTTTAAGTCTTAATTCCGGACTTGTTTGCCTCATTTTGAATTTTTACCTCCTTTTCTTCCATAACAAATTTCCTTTGAACATTTTCCGACCAAAATGTTGTCTATAAGTTATAATTGTTCATAAGTTCAAAATATAAGTTTTCATCTTGTCACAATTCCAAGAATTTGCTTCATTCAACCCAAACTTTTTTTTAAAAGAAAAAAAAATTCTTTTAAAATAACAAAAACTTTATCAAACAAAAATCAATATTTATTGATTTTTTCAATAAAAAATTAGAGAATTCATTCTTGACAAGTTGAAATTGTAACATCTTTCAATTGTCATTTGGTCATTATGATTCAAGTTTAAAAGTAGGAACATCTCCTTCAAATCTTGTTTCATTATGAAAAAAAAAAAATGTCGTATTTAAAAGTGGTTCTTGTGATTCATTTTTGCTATTGTTACCACATCGTTATTCTTTTCTTGCTTTGTTTTTTTTTAAATCATTTCTTTTTATCTCATCTTAAAACCAGGGATTCAAATCAAAGCAGGGAATATTCAACCATCTATCATTATGAAAGACTTGCATTTCTCTCTCTCTCTCTCTCTCTCTCTCTCTCTATTTCTATCTCTCTCTCTCTCTCTCTCTCTTTCATATTTCCTTTGACATGATCCAAAAAAACAGGTATGTTTATTTTCCCACATAAAACAATAAAAAAAACCTAAACAAGCAGGGATATTCCTATTTAAGCCCCTCGTATCATTTAACTTTTTCCTTTATTCTCCTTCCCACCCAGCCAAACCACTGAATCTTTTTTTATTAAGATTGAGGACAATATTTTTTTCCATCTTTTTATTATTATTATTATTTGGTAAATAACCAAAAATTCAGAAAAATCAACCAAAGAAAAAAAATTTTAAAAAAAGCAGGGATTTTTGTAAAAAAGAATTTTAAAAAAATTAAAAAAAAAAAAAAACATTTTTTTAATTTAATTTCTTTATTTAAAATTTTTTTTTTCTAAAAAAAAAATTTAAAAAAATAAAGAAAAATAGAAAAAAAAGAAAGAAACAATGCAAAGAAGTTTTCTTCATAAAAAAAAACAATGCAGGACAATTTCATAATCATTTCCTTCTATTGTTCATTGACAAGAGTATTATAGTCATTTCATTTAAAACTCTCCAAAATCTATACACTGTCTTCTCATTAAGAAAAAAAAAATGATAACTTCAAAAATGAATAATTTCAATAACTCAAAGAAAAAATCTAAAAAATAAACATGAAAGATTTTCATAAAGATGAAATGTTTATTTTAATATTTGTTTCATCAGAACAAATATTAAGGGTTGGTATTCATGTAAAGAAAATTCTTATTTTCATCTGTTGCTAAAATATGTTTTAAAAAGGGCTAAGAAAAAGCTTATTTTCATTTGTTGCTTAAAGATGTTTTATAAAAAGGACTAAGAAAAAAAAAATGATGAAAAAATGTTTCCATCAATGTCATTAAACAAAATTAATAAAATTTTAGGTTATATAATAAACTGAAGTATATTTATTTCAGAAATTTATTTTCCAAAAATCTACTTATGATATAGTGAATATATCACAACCTAAAAAGCAAAAAGCCTTCTTCATTCTAATAAAAACTAAAAACAAAAAAACATTTCAGTATTGCAAATATATCAAAGAAAAAATGAAAAATCCAAAATCATTAAAAAAAAAAAAAAGAACACACACACGCACACATATATATTTATCACATATATATTCAAAGATAGAGACATATTTTTAATCATAACTTAATATTGAAAATGATAAAAATGTAGAAGGTTATAGAACACATTGACTGAGACACTGTATATAACAATAAAAAATACTTCAAATAATCTATTTAAAACAAAGGCGATATTATTTATTCATATATATATATATATATATATATATATACATAATTTTTAAACAGCAGCATGTTGCATTACTAGTGTATAGAGACTAGATCATCATGACTCACTAGGTGCCTAACACTTGTGGTCTTGTGCCAGACTAAGCTAAGCTTAGAAAATAAATATATAAAGATTATATATAAAGATAATATATTTTTAAAATAATACTAATTTGTTTAACTGTGATACTTTTTTAAGATAAATTTTGAATATATATATATATATATATATGTAAATTGATGGAAAATTTATCTTTAAAAAAAGTATCCCACCTAAACAGATTGTATTATTTAAAAAATATATGTTAGATAACTTATATTATATGTCTATGCATGGCCTTGCAAATAGCATGATTGTTAATAAAGAAAAATAGATTTTAAAAACAAAATCACTATTTAGAAAAGGCTTTGCATATCTAATGTGTGTGAAAGAAAACAATTCCACTGATCTGTTAAAAGATTGGAGCATTGGCAATTCTAATGAAGAATGATACCCCCAAAAAATAAAGCAATATATTTCAAGTAGGTATTGCTACTCTGATTCTATCACTAACTGATCAAAAATAGTTATTATACTAGAGTTTTATACATTTATTTATACTTTGAAAAAAGAAAAAAAAACATCAGCAAATTTGTTTTAGGATTGTAAGTTGTTGACACTTGTATGTTTAAAACAATTTCTTTGATATAAACAGATGAATATATAACATATAAGCACTGTTTTTAATCAATTGGTGAGTAACCAAATGTAGCAACTGCTATTTGAAATATTTTACTCTTCATTGGACTCACATCTTTACTTATCTCTAGCATATCTTTTGCAGTGGAATCTCAGTTTTTTTAAAGGCCCCAGGTCTTGTACAAATCAGTATTAAAATATGAAAAACTAAAATTTTTTGCATCAGTTTTGGAATGAAATCAAGATTTTGTACTGGTCCTAGGACATGTAAAATATGTGATGAAAGACACAACGAGATAAAATGTTAAATGGAATAGAATTTCAAACAAATTGCTTTTCTCACGCAGTTCCTCAACAGATTAAGTTCAAGAACCGAGGTACCACTGTATTCATAACATTTAAACCACTGGCATTTATACGCAAAACTAATAGATAGTTTTTAAAGCAGCTGTCTATTTTGCAAATAAACTTTATCCTAGTGTAGATATGGTGTTTGTCTGTAACTAAAACTTTAAATATTATTCAAAAGGAATATTGTATTAAACTCAATTGGTCTTTTTTACTCTGCAGATATTTTGTAGTTTAATATTATGTTCTTTGGTGATTGTTTTATAAGTGCAAAGATGTCAAGCAAAAATGGATATTAACTGACCAAAAAAAGAAATCAAAAACACCACAAAACTAAACCAATACAAATTATTAAAAAAAGAATAAGAGTAACTGCTCTCTAAATAATAATCTATTGGTAATACCAAGTCTATTTATAAAACAAAAATAATGGTAAAACTATACCTAATTCAAAACATTAAACTTAAATGTTTATAAAAACTTTAACTGTTTTCTTTTTTATACTTAATATTTGAATAAATTATATTTTTTTTATTCAAGTATAATTGTTTCAAATTTGATTAATTTTTTTCCATTAAACTAAAATCTGTTCAGAGAATCTCTAACTAGAATTTTTAATTATGAACATCATTGAACATATATTGAATCTAATTTCTTTTTTGATTTTTTTTTCACACACATACATGGAAGAACTACCATAGAGATTTCTATTCTTACAATATTTTCCTTTATTTAATTTTAAAGAGAAATTTTAATAATATTTTGAATAATTCTTTAAAAGAATAAATAATATAAAGTTGCGAATAAATATTGCATTTATGTATAGGGAAACATACAGAAAATTCTGAATAAAGCATACACATTCATCAGAGTTAATAGCCATTAGTGACTGCCAGTTTCTTGCTTATGCGATTATCAGACCAAGTTGGTCTCACAATCGTACACACTGACAATCTAGCAAAACAATTTGACTTCAAGTCAACCCTGTTCAAATACACATACTCTATTACTGATTTTGAACGCTTTATTGATAAATTTTACCAACAATTCTAATATATATATATATATATATATATATATTTTATTGAACAAATATTGCATCTAATAATTTTTAAATATAAACATTCAGCTTTCAAATTTTTTCATTTTAAATTTTGCTTTAATTTTTCCAAATGATATAATAAAAATCTCCCCCTGATAACGCCGAAAGGCCGAAATGTGTATCCGGGATAAATAATATTATTATATGTCATATTTCAAATATTATTAGAGAAAAAACTTAATTTCTCCTGTATGTATCACATTAGGGACACTGGTTTCTATCAGATCACCAAAGTTATGCAAAATCAAGCCTAGTGAGTGCTTAAATGGGTGACCATTTATGTAAACTAGGTACAGTATTTTGCCCCAGGAAGTGAAGAAACCTGTGTTAATGTCTGAAGGCAGAGTTAAATAAATGAGTAGATACACCATTAGTCTTTAAAACAGCCATCATAGAAAAGGAAAACTCTTAAAACCTGAAGTTTGTTGTGCATGTCGTCCATAGTATACTTTGCACTGACTGTGTGTAATCAGCAGTTCCAAGAAGTGTGGATGATGCTACATGAGCTTTAACCACTATAAACGAATCTTTCTGTGATGATTGCACAGGTGAGAAAATAATAGTCAACAAAGACTATTGATATCAACAATCTAATCACTCAAAAATATAACTTTGGAACATTTCTTCTTAGTTTTTTTTTTTTTTCTTTTTACCAAATATAAAAGAATTCATCAGGATTTTACAAAAAGTATATTGATAGGGGATATTTTTATAAGTCAATGACATGTTTAAACAGAGATATGCTGCCTAAATAAATATACACAAATATTTAAACCAATATACATACATATATATTTAAACATGTACATAGGAGCATGAAAGATTGAAATTATTCTATGAAAAATCTCTAAAGATAATGATGTGTCAGTTAAATCATCATAATAATAATAATATGTACTTTGAACACTTAATGAAAAGTATGTTCCTAATTCGCCCTCCCCCCCATATTTTTTTTAATCCACTCATCTACATTTCTTCAAGATGGATTAATGCAGGAATTTTGTTTGAATTTGGTTATTATTAAATTCTAACCAATTAAAACTCATTATCCTGATTCCATACACAAAATTTTGTTGGTTCTTTTTTTTATTTTTTTATTTTGAGGATATCATCAACGAAACTTGGTAAATGCTTTAATAGTAAAAGGTTCGTATTCCTCTCTCGAGTGTTATTTTCTGTAATAGAAGTGAAATCAATGTAACTATTGACTTGACAGGAATTATGTTGTGGTGTGTCCTTTAGCTTGTAACATTAGACACTGTTCCAGCTTGTTTACCTGTCCACCCTTCATATTTCCATGGCAACACAACTCCCAATTTTCTTTATGTTTGTTTGTTTTTTGTTTTCTTTTGCTCCGTTGTAAAAAAAAAAAAAAAAAGAAAAAGAAAAAAAACCAAATTAAAAAAAAAAATTGTTTCATTAAAAACAAAGATACATGTTCAAAAAAAAGAACAATGATAATTTTTTTCTACATTCACCCACAAACAAACATAAACAAACTATTGAATGTTAATTATTACATTTTTTTTTCAACATTGAAAAAAAAAAAAGTCATATTTTACTTATTAAATTATAAATGCATTTATGTACAAAAATATTTACTTGTATTTGTTTGTTTATTTGATTTATTTCGTTTAAACAGTTAACTAAAAAAAAAAAAAAACAAATAAATATTTAAAATTAAAAAATAAAATGAATTGGAAAAAAAGAACAAAAAGAAAGGTAATTGAAAAAAAAAAAACTAAAAAAAAAAAAACTCATTGAAAAAGTTCTGTTGTTTTAGAAAGTCTGAAATTTGGCAATGTAATAACTGGTATTTTTTATCACATCTGATTAAAGAAAAATAATGAATGTATAAAAATGGTCTTCGAATCCCCTAAAAAAAAAAACAAATTCAATATAAACAGTGAAATTAGAATTATATATATATATATATATATATATATATATATATATAATCTTCACCCATCTAAAAAGATCTTGAAATGATAATAAAAGCTGAATGGACAAATACATTGAATATTATTAAAACACAGGTGTAACTATTGATCTTTTTAATAACAATGTTGAAATTTTCTCTGTTTGTTTGTGTTTAATTGTTTCTTGGATTTCATTCATCTTAGAAGAAAAATAAAATCAGAAGGAGGGAGAGTTTGGTAAAAGAAGGATAATACATTTATATGGAAGCAGCAGACGACCAAACTGTAGAAAGAGAAATAGAATGAAGACTTTGAGCACCAGAGTATTTCTTATTTCCCCTGAAAATATTACTGATATTCAAATTGGGTCATGGCAGTGCTGATCAATCCAACAAGGAAAAAAAAAAAGACATAAAGGAAGATAAAAACAAAAGTTTCCCCTTTATTTTTATTTTTTGTTATTTTTTATTTTATTTACTTTCCACCTTCCTTCCAGCAGTTTCTAAATTTCATCTCAGCTTTTTTTTTTCCGACTTGTTTCCCCCTTTTTTTTTTCCAAAGTTTTTTTTTTATTTTTGGCTTCTCTTTTCTTTTGATTTTATTTTTCCCTATTACCGGAATTTGTTTTTGTTTGGTTTTTTGTTTCTTCTTTTCTTTTCATGTGATTTATTTCTATTTATTTATTTATTTTTATGTAGTTCTTTCTAGAACTCTTTTGTTCTCTGGATTTCTTGCAGTCTTTCTTTCCTTATTTTACCGAATCATAAATAGAGGCACTGCCTTCAGCTGACACTTTTTTTTTCTTTTATTTGACTTCCCCACTTCATGATATTTTGCAGCTATAGACTTAACTTTGGGCAGATGGGTCTATCGACTAACTTGTGCATGTGGAACTACTTTTCTTATTCTCCTGGTTTCTTTTACCTTGGTGCCTTCCTTCTTCTTCACCTCCTTCATCCTATTCTGTGATTCTTGACAGACAATTTTGGCTCTTGTCATTTTTGCTTGCAACCTGTAATCTCATAGCGATTACAATCCACTTTTACCTGTTCCTGAAACAGTTAACAACCAGGTTCTTTTTTGTTTTGTTTTTTACTACCTGATTGATGTTTGTTGATACTAAGGGGAGGAAGTGCATTTTGTACAAAGAGTGAAAAAATTAAAAAAAAAAAAATAAAACAAAAGAAATACAATAAAACTAAAAGAAGAAAATGGCTGATAACAAGAGATGCTCAACTCTAAACATAGAGAATGTTTCTTTACGTATCGATCAACTTGAGGTAAATTAATCCTCTTTCGAAGTAAATATACATTTTAAAAGTATTTTGCATGTAAAATATTCTAGAAAATGAAGAAATTGGCAAATAATTATAAGCTTTCCAAATCTCTTTAGTTTATATTCCTTAAAATGTGTGAATCTTGTGAACAAACATATCGAACAATTCAAATTACAGATGATTCTTTGAATTCATTTTCAGACTTATACCTCCTTATTCTTCCTCTAAATCAGGGCCTCGTGGGCCAGACATAACACTGTGGGCCAAGTTTAGTCCCCAACAACTATTTTTTAAAAGTTCATTCATTCTAAAAATGTTAAGCTATTCATTACATGATTTAGAACAATAATGTTCTATAACGGTTTCTGCTTCTAAGTGTTAACTTTTTATTTAGATAGTTAAATAAAAATAAAATAAATTTATATATACATTATTTTTTATATCAGATAGAATTAGGGTACCAACATCAATACTTAATAGTCATAGTGTGGGTTTTTCTTTGCCCAAATTGTTACTGCAAACTTAAATAAGACTTCCATCTTTTATTAAAGGTTAAGAACTATTTTTAAATAAGAAAGATACATTAAAAAGTTTTTTTGATGTCTGTATATAAATTCTTCTCAGTAAATGATTAACTAAGAAGAGGATTATGGTCAGGACAATAATTGAAGTACTTGTAAAACTAAAAATCAACAAACTATGACAGCATGTAAGCTTTCAAGAAGTTAGACAGAAGGATGAAGCTAGCAATTTAATTATTTACTCAGTTATGTACAGAACTGCGAATTGATGCCAGGTGATAGTTATTTGCTCAAAGGCAGGTTGTACTGCTATATCAGCTAGAAGGTTGTTGATTCTTTCTTTCAGGGTTTTCCATCAAATAAATGCAACAAAAGCGAGGACTCATGAGCTGCAACAGCCCAAGGTTATTTTTTGAAAAAGTGATGTCTTTCAATTGAATGACAAATCTTAAATATTGTTGTGGTGATCACCCCTGTGAAATGGACTGTTCCATTACTTATGCGTCAAGCATAAGTACTGGAAAGCGAGC
>JAUZSX010000050.1:1387427-1397427 GCA_034780655.1 Idiosepius hallami
TATATATATATATATATATATATATATAGATAGATAGATAGATAGATAGATAGATAGATAGATAGATAGATAGATATTCCTTTCATGAATTTATAATAAAGTAATTAAATCTGTAATCAGATGAGCGTTAGTTACAATAAGTCGTGAGAGTAAGGCCATTTGAAAAAAATTTACTTTTCAATTTCTCAGAAAAAAAGAACAGAGCAGGCCTAAATAATAGAAAGAAAGAATTTTTTTTTCTTTAATTGTTATACAGTTTGGTAAAATATCCCAGAGTAATGTTCAGAAAAAAAAACTTAGAAACCTTTTTTTAGTTGTTTCTTTGTTTTTAACTCTTTTATTATTTTTAAGGTATTTCTTTCTTTTTTTTAATGCCTCCATAGTTTCTTAAACAATTTCTTTGGTTTTGTTATATTTTATTGCATAGCAAGTGCATAGCACCAGTTTTCTAAACTTTAAAAGGCAATTGTTAGAACTAATACAAGAAAAAAAAAGTGTGTGGTTGCTTCCAGAAAATATGGAGGTTTTTTTAGGGGTAGGAGGGGAAATTCTCTTTCATATTTGGCTTGAAAGATAAATTCTCAGTTCTAAAACAAGAAAAAAACAAAATTTTCATACTTTACACATTTCAAACTCTTCTTATTGATTTTTGAATGTGAATTCTACAAAAAAAAATACAGATTGAAAGGAAGTGTTTATTTAACATTACTGTCATGTTAAATGTGTTTTTTTTTCAAATGAAACCCACATTCATAGTATATTCAAATGCATATACTTATACAACTCTCTCTAAATCTTTATATACATAAAAGTGAAAATGTGTGTGCATGTACAACCGGTTTCTATCAAAATACTTAGCAAATTTTTGGTCTACAGACTTGAAATTTGACAAAGTGTTTTCTAAGGTTTTTAATTGGTTCTGAGCTAGAAAAGTTAAAAAATATTATATTTACTTGGTTGAGCGCAAACCCAAGTTAGGTACAAGGCCATTTTTACATGCCCATTAACGTTTTATATCCCTGAGCTTTTGGAGTCAATATGGCCCTTCACCTAAATGAGTGACTTCCCCAAGTTAACAAGCCCCATCTGCCCGAGGCAACTTAAAGTAAAGGCAATGGTTTTTTGACTAGGATTTGAACTTGTGTAATACGATTCCAGAGCCTAAGCTTTAACTAATGCTGCACCTTTGCTTTGTAATATGATTCCCGAGTCCAAAGTTAAAAGATATGAACTTGGCATCTTGGTCAAATTACTTTCTCAATTTTGGATCTAAACACTTGAAATTTCATATATAGTTATTTGGACTTTGGGAATACTTACTAACTAGTTTTGAGCTGAAAAAGCTACTAAAAGGGTCAAAATTTTTAATTGAAAAAAAAAACAAAACAGAAATCAAAATGAACATCAAAGCATTAAGACCATCAGAATTTGCACATGTACAATACTCCTTTCCTAAATAATAGGCTTCCTCAGTTACTTTAGTTACAAGTCAACATTGCATAGGCAAAACTGGACAATATATCATGTATATATAAATATATATGAAAGAAAGTACAGATAATTTTTGTTTCATACTTGCATTTATATATATTATATCTACTTGGTGAGCACAGACCCAAGTTTGGTACAAGGCCATTTTTACTAGCTCTTACCCGGGCTTTTTACATCCGGTGTTACCCTTTACCTAGATGAGCTGCTCTCCTGAGTTAACAAGCCCCATCTGCTCCAGGTAGCTAAAAGTCAATGCAATGGTTTTGACTGGGATTTGAACTCGCGTACTATGATTCCAGACCCCAAGCTTTTACCAATGCCTTAACTTTGCTGCCCTTGTGTTATTTGTGAATATGCCTTTCTTTGGTTCCAAGATTTTATATAATTTTTCCGAACCAAGTGGTCAGCAGTAGCCTCTCAGTCCCTGAAGAAGCAGCAGTGAATGTGAAGGCCAAAGTAGCAAAGTCCCTTTCCTGAGATATTTACCTGTAAGTTGTCCCACAGAAACGGAAAGGGGTCTTAGAATATGAAAAAAGACACAGCAAAAAACACATGGACTGATACTCTAAACCAAACTATACCAATAGTTTCTCTGCTTATACTTTACAAAATAAATGTAATTCAATCCTAATCTGCCTGCATTTATTCATTTCCTGCAACCAAAAAAACAACAGAAATGGTTTGCAAAGTTAAAAAATGGTGATTTAAGCATTATAGCAAAGGAACCTCTAATCTTGATGAAGAATGTCCCAAAGCACTTCTGAACAAGTTGTTAATGGGTGGAAAAATGATTCGTAAGTATCTTTATTCAGTAGGATTTGCAAAAAAATTGGAATAAAAACACTCTAAACTTATTCTCAAACCTAATATTTCTATAACAAAAAAATGTGTTTATTGTTTCTTCCATATGAATGCAGAAGGTAGCTAGTGAATGAAGATATTTTGGGATCTATTACAAAAGAATTCACAGCATTTTCTAAATGACTGTGCTAAACAGTTAAAGACTGCAGTGAAAATAAAAATGAATTTAAAACTATACTTGTCATGACTTTTTACCTATAAAAATTCTGATTGGATTAAACAGCTTGATGAAAATTTCAATTTTCTGAAGGTCAATTTTATAGGGAAATATATAGTTAATAACATTTCTTAAATTTGTTTAACCTCTGATCTTTAACTTATGGACAAAAATATTTATTGCAACAAAATGCAACTGGATTGGAAAAACAAAAATATTTATTTTCTTTTATTTTGGGTTTTTTTAAATCTAATTTTTGAATGTTCAATTCTGGTGAGATGAATTACCTTACACTGATCTTTAGCAGGTCATTGTTATTTTTCCCATCTTTCTGCTTTATTTTGATAGACAATAAAATAAAGTAAATAACTACTTATGCTTCCTAATAATGATTCTACACACACACAATTTAAGCCCTTAAAGAACTTTGACATCAAGTCTGGAAATAAGTGACCACTCTCTATAAATATCACTCTGGCATTTCCAATCAACAAAGGCACATGAACTTTAGGATATGGCTAAGTGGTAATGACTATGGCTGATATTTACGAGGCCTGAAATAAACTCATTGAAAAGCGAAATATATTTTAAGAAACTAAATAAAACTAGTGCGTATACTAAAGTGAGTTTAGAAATTTTAAAATGTGAACCAATTAAATACTGAGACTAATTTGGCAATTGGTGTACAATCTAAATAAACAGGTGAACCTTATGAAGAACCTTAAGTAAGAATAAAATTTGAAATAATTTAAGACAAAGAAACTTATTTATAAATTGAGAGCAGTCATAAAAGAAATGGTCATTATGAATAGAAAAGTCTTACAAAATCTTTGGTAAATGTGGTAGGTTTATTTAGAAAATTCCATTGATAGCCAGGGATAGCAGCAATGAACCAATCAGATGTCAGAATTAGTATTTTTGACATTATTTAACATATTTCAATTCTACTAATTTCATTTTTCTCCTGATATGAAGCCAACAATAAATTACTCTCTAACTGAACTGTTGCTATTCTTTTTGCCATTATACACTGCAAACTGATATTACAATTTGGACTGTTGTTTTCTTGTTTGGTTTATTTTTTTTTTACAGTTTCAAATTTAAGTAATGTTTGTCATTTATGAAAATGACATTAAAGCCTACAAAATGTAACAATCATTTTTCTTGATTGATCCATAAGGGGTTCATATGTTGTACATCAAAACAAGCACACAAAAATCAATTAGGAATCTTTTGTAAATATGATATGTAAATGAACAGTTTAAAAACAAATATCTTTTTTGGACAATTATATGCAATTTTATAGTTATATGTACTGTATAATTTCTGACTCTCAGATAAATGAGTGACAGGGTTTCTTTATTTCACAATTTTCATAATTATTCTGTGTTAGGATCATTTTTTGAAAATTTCCAAAAAAATTATTAGTAAAAATATAATTAAAAAATACTTTTTGTAATATTTAATTAACAGCTAAAGACAAATGAAAAGATTAATGTAATTTGAGAGAGAGAAAAATGACTTTTTATATAAATTGCCAGTCTTTTTTTTTTTGGTTTTGTTTT
Source organism: Idiosepius hallami (assembly GCA_034780655.1). Lineage (NCBI taxonomy): Eukaryota > Metazoa > Mollusca > Cephalopoda > Idiosepiidae > Idiosepius > Idiosepius hallami. The sequence continues at coordinate 1,391,502 of JAUZSX010000050.1, forward strand.
GTTTTTTTTGTGGCTGTATAGGTTTTTTAAATTTACATAACTTCTCTTGAAATTTTCTTAAGCATATGATCAAAATCCTAAGACAAGAATCCCAGTCATTCCACTACATTCAGATTTGGGATAATACCCTTGGGAAAAGTATAAATCCTCATATTCCATCCAACTAAGAATTAACTAGTCCATCTAGAAATATTCAATATGTTGACAAAAGAAAAATATTCATAAAAAATTATTGTTTTCAGCATTAAAAAACAAAAAAGGCTAATCCAATGCCACACCAACAAAATTTTTCAGTCAGGTTAAGTTGCAAAAATAGTCTGAAAATAGGATTTATCTATCATCTATGATTATGTAATTACATGGAACCATAGGAGGGCTTTAATCTAAAGAAAAATCTAGTTTGATAAGGTTTTGTCTAGGTTTTCCTTAATTTGACATGTGATAACCAATAGCTCTACTGAATTTCTCTACACCTCCAATAATCAAAGCACAACAAGCGTTTTAGAAGGTATGTTGCCTCACCAGTTTATTAATGGGCTTTTATAGGGTCAGTGGGGTGACATTTAAACAAACCACCCTGGGTAATGTTTTCAGTAGCTAGGCAACTGAATATGCCAGACCAGCCGAAGATAAAACTAGAGGTAACAACATGTTATCCTCTAAAGAACTCTTTGATTTTTCAGAGTGAAGTGTTATCTTTTCCAGGATCTCAATATCCCCATTCTTGAGTCAGTGACAATTACTTGGATCAGAGAGAGTCAACATTTTGTCCCTGTCATTTGCCAACTTCTTCAACTGGATTAAAAAAAAAAACTGAACAAAGACTGACTGATGATGTTTCAACATCTTTCTCAACCTTTAGTTACTGCATTTTTTATAAAGAATTTAAAACAGCTAGTATCTCTTGTTTGCATTAACAAGTGTGACATTCCTTCCTACACCTCAAGCTGGTTGGGCATGCAGTTAGAAAGTTGCAATGCCTTCCACACAAATAGCACTTGGTGACCCAAAAAGCTTAATAACATTACAACTTAAATTTGATTTTATTATATGTTAATAGTAAAAGAGTTCCTTACAAAAGGAATAGGATGCTTTGTCAAGAATGAAATTTCAAGAAATAATTTTTGTTGTTTTAAAGACTTTTGCTTTATTTAATTTTTCTCTCATATAATTAAATCTGTTGCAAATAAAGACTAGTCTCCATTCTATATCTAGTTTTTTGGTGCTATGTAAGAATGTAAAAGTTGCTAGAATTTTTCCTTTGTAAAGGTTGAAACTTAATAATAGGACACATTTTAAATGCTGTTTTCTAGGTGAAGTATCATGATTATCGTACGCACTATATATTATCAATGAAAAGCCAGACCATGCCACTTTCTTTGGTACAAAATTGAAAAATGAACCTAATCCAGAATGGTAACTGATCCAAATGATTATACCAGCAGCAGTAGTTGTAGCAGCAGTAATCCAACTGTATGGTAATAGTTTGGTTTCTGTAGATAGAAATTCATAAATTGATATTTTGCTCATTCTGACTTCATTAAATAAGGTGAATTATGTCCTGTCTGCTCTCTGATTGGTTGGGTTTAATTCATCTTCCATATATAATAAATTGTTCCAATCTTCATGATCATACACAGCTGTTTCATTAGATCAAAAACAATTCAACGCAGTTGACCGGTCGAGCAGTCTATAGGTACTCAAAGAGTGTACGTCCAACAACATCTCAGTCTAAGTAGACACCTCAACCCAGAAAGACAGATGCTGAAGGTTATGGAGCAAAGGCTGGAGTGTTAGAATAGGAAAAAAAAGGGTTGAAAGACAAAATCTTCGACTAGACAGGTCTTAAGCTGAGTGATGCCTAAGGGAGGTCATAGAACTGAAAGAAATAAAGAGAGATGGCTGCCAGGTTCTTTTTTGATCCACCAGATAATGAAACAAATAATAGTAAAATTATTTGAAGTTGTCCCCACGCACATTATTTGCTATTAACCAAAAGAAACCAAAGAGTTTTTTTCATACGCAAAACAGCACTCAATTTCTTCTAAATAAATCAGTAAGATTTAAAAGGTGTTATCAAATATTGCAAGCAAGATACTATTTAACTGAGATTTGGGGAATAATAAAGTTTTTAATCTTTAATTAATTGTCCTTAAATTAGGACCAGAATACAAATGTATAATGAATTAGGTTGCAATAAAAGTAAAGGTCTCTCAGCATGTTACATACTGCAAAAATCTTATTAATGATGCTGTGCATGTGCCATTTTTATTTTTTTTTTATACATGTAGCTTGTTTTCTACATTTTAGGGATAAGTAAATTTGAATGTCTTCTCTTCTTGTTGCAGCTCAACCTGAGCTTCTCTTAAGTTCCAGCTTCATTTAGTGGTCATCGTGCCAAGAACAGATAAAACAAGTAGAGCATGCATGGTCCCCCATAAGCGCACAGTTAATGGAGCATAAATATTAATATACATAATGATATTTTGGACAGAAACTGTAAAATAGTTCCCAAAAGGGGTGTTCCTAACCTCAAAAAAGCTCCAGGGGACGTGAACCAGATTTTGTCACATAAAAAAATGATGGATTTATATTTGGCACAATTGTCTTCACATTTTGGCCATGTTTCAGAAAAATCTAATGGATGGATCAAAAGTTAAGGGCAAAAAGTGTTAATTTTGGCCATTTTGGGCTCTTTTTGACTCATTTAAAGCCCCTGGGGACACAACAAGAATTTTCATGATAAATTTTTTTTTTACTATGCACAACTATATATAAAAATACAACTTGTGTGTGGGGCAGCAACAGTGGAGCATTGGTAGTAGCTCAGGCTGTGAGATCGTGTTACGCTAGTTCAAATAATAGTCAAAACCATTACTTTCACTTTAGCAGCCTCGGGCAAATGGAGCTCGTTAGCTCGGGAGAGCAGTTCATCTAGGTGAAGGGTAACACCGAATATATAAAGCCCGGGTAAGAGCACGTAAAATGGCCTTGTGCCAAACTTGGGGGTGCTCACTAAGTAAATATCATAAAAATACAACTTGTGGCAAAATTTTAGAAACAAGTAATGGATGGTTTTTCTTCTGGTCGAACGGACGGATGGATTCTGAAAACAATGATCCCTCTCCAATAAATTGGGGGACCAACAATACACATATAACAATAGTTCAGGTGGTTTAAAACCTATTAATTTCTATTTACTGGCCTAAACATAAATAGAAATAAATAGGTTTTAAACCATCTGAACTATGTTATATGTGTATTGTTGGTCCCCCAATTTATTGGAGATACTAACTATTAATAATTAATATTGGAGACATTTTGCTGCCCACCTGACTTATACCTGGCATTTCAACCTTTTTAGGTCATTTTAGTGCCAAGAACAATTACTTATGATAAACGTCATTTTTAAATACTCTTTTTTTAATAACAAAATGTACTATCTAACCCATAGCTGGAGGGAAGATAGGGGTTCATATCTTTCCCAGAGGTATTAGTCAACATGTCAACGTAGACAGAACAACTTGGATTCAAATCCACGTACTACGATTCCGAAGTCCGATTGCCTATCCACTGGGCCACGTGAACCCCCCATCCCCCCCAGGGAACTGTAATTATGCAAAAAGCTCAACAATTAATATGTTTATTAGATCTTAAAGTAAGTGAAATTTTTTAAAATAATTTCTAAAATATATTGCTGAGAAAAACAAAAAATAAATTTCCAAACTTACTTTTAAGGAAAAATTTTTTTTTTTTAAATCTGTGTCTAAGTCTGTGAAAATAAAGCAATGTTTATCAGTCTGTCTCATTACATTCTTAACAAATCTTTCTCTGACATTGTTCTTTCTTTTGCAATGGTACTGAAGTCAAAATTCACTTTTAAAATCAATTTAAAGAAAGAAATATTGGCTGACAGAATTTATATGCAAGATTGCATTCCATATTGGATTTTTATCAAATAAAATAAAAACAAAACAAAAACTATAGACAGAGTGCAACAAAATCCATTTGTGACATTTAAGAAAAAGACAAGATGTGAAGCAGGTTTTCAAATGTCAGTGCTGCTTTTCAAGATTTTATTTTTGCCGATTCTAGCCTATTGAATTAAAACAATTTTGCTCCAGTCTATCGAGTCGACATTGACAGCCTTTGAAGCAGATCTTGCCCTTATCCAGAATAAAAATTTAAAAAATTTCAAACAAAAAAAAAAAAATTAAAACAATTCTCAAAATTTTAAAAGAATTTTAAAACAAATAAATAATCATGTATCGAAAAAAAAATGATAAAAAACTGAAATGTAAAATAGAAAAACCAAACCAATGAGAGAGAGTGAGAGAGAGACTGGTAGACAGACAAAGCTGCTTCTCCAAGGTGTGGGATATCTGTTTATTGGTTTGTTATTGCTTTTGTTTTAGTCTACTTTCATTTTTAGTTCAATTCTTAGAAGATCTCCAAATGTATATAACTAATAATCAATTCTTCTCTAGGGCAATTTCTAATCCAGTTTACAAGAAAGTGAATATTTTGCTTTGCTCATTTCTTTTTTGTTAATTCTTCTGAGTTCATACAAATTTCTTTTTCTTTTTTTGTTAAAACTAAAATAAACCAAAATAGATATTGACGAGACAGAATTTCAATCTCTTCACTTTTATTTCAAGAAAAATTTCACCCCTGAAACAATTTGGCTTTCAGTGAAACAATGGAGAACAAAAAAAAATCATTTAAAAATATCTTCATTGTTTTGTGAAAAAAAAAAACAAAAAAACCAAAAAAAAAACCCAAAAAAACTAAAACGGTTGGAAAAAATCTTATTTTATTTAGCGTATCTGGCCAAATATCCTAATCATTTTCATATCACCATTTTTCAATGTTTTTGATTCATTACCTTGTCACAAACATGTGTACATATAAGACTTAACTCAGCTGTAAATACTAAGTACAAAAAACAAAGAGGTTTCACATTTGATTTAAAAAAAAAAGGGAAAAAAACTAAAGTGAGTAATTTTGAAAAATTATTGTTCAAACTTAAGAATACAACATTAAAGATGAAAAAGTTCTTTTTCTTTTTTTTTCTATTAGAACTAATTACTATTTTTTGTTTATTTAAAAATGATTTGTGATCAAATTAGTGTTTCCATAGGCTGTGGGTCAAAAAGCCTTTACCACTAGAATTTCGTGTGGGTGAATAAAAATAAGAGCATGAATGTAACTACTAACCTGGAAATCATAGTATTTTTCTTTAAGCACAGATGTAAACATCAATCTTTAATAAAACCATGATTGATTGCAGTAAATATTATCGAAGTGAATAAAAAGCTGATTTTTAATTTATCAGATTTGGAATAGTTAAAATTTCATTATCCAGATTGAAATAATGAATTTATGCAACTACATCATAATTGGGAAAAGTTAAGTAAAAATTTCTTATGATTTTATACACAACCTTTTAAAAAAATATATCTCTTTACACTCCTTACATATGGATTTCTTTGCTGGTAACAAGACAGCCAATTATGTTCATTTTGTTGAAATGAGATTCAGTTTTTGTACCAGTATGGAAGTATCATTCACTTTTTGAAAATAGATTTTTTAAGGGAAAGATATTTTTCTGTCTATAGATGTAATCATAAACAGGGTTTTTTTGAACATAGAGAAATGTTCTATATTGTTGAAATGTTGCATTAACAGGTTTCAGGATGATTGCAGATGTCACAAAGAATTGGAGCCAAGTCTGTTTTGGTACAGACAAACCTGGATCATTTTGTGATTAAGTTGAACATGAAAGCTGATAAGAAACTGACAATATAATTGTAGCTTTTCATTCATGGATAAACTGAAGAGAAGGAGATGACAGCACAATTACTTTGGGACAGAACCCTTGGTAAATGTCACTGATGTCTGTGTCTGGCTATGGTACTTGGCTATT
>JAUZSX010000050.1:1418646-1433342 GCA_034780655.1 Idiosepius hallami
ATATTATAATATATTAGAATTTTTTTGTGAATCATTGTTTAATTCTTTTCCAGGAACTCAAGATGGCTGCTAATACATGTTACTGCTGCAAAGATAAGGTGGTGAAGTCTAAATCAAATGAAGATATGGACTTGGATGATGCCTTGAATGAACTGGGAATGCTAAGTACTATGACAGAAAGTCGAAAACAGTATTTAAGAGAAAAACAAGCCTCATCTCGTATTACTCGGCTATATAAAAACACTGACAATCGTCAACAAAATAGAAAAAATAATTTTGAACTAATACACTTCAATCCTCAATACATTACCAAAGTAACCATTGGTTCTAATCAGCCTTCCCCAAGTATTTGGCTACCAGATAGTTTTGAAGATGCCAGCTTGGACTTTGGAAAAAACTATCGTAAATCTCTTGAAAACTTAGATACTGAGAAACGTGTGAGGCGATTAGAAAGATACCGACTTGGTAGAATACGTCGTTTCCGTCGACCTTATGAAGTGCCGTGGCGTTTAATGGATCCAATGCCCAATTATTCTACTCCAGATGGTGAAGAGGGTTCAGAACTTCAGTCAAAATCAAATTCTTCATCTCCAGTCAAATACACATCGGCATGTACCCTATCTAGATCGAGGTCTTTTGACAATCTGAATTTTGCCATGTTAAAAATAGCTACTGACATTCTAGAAGAAACTAATTTTTCTTTATGTAAACAAGAAATAGAAACAGTTTCAGCTAATATGAGAAATCTTCAAGTTACAGAATAACACCTGTACCTCCCATGTTTAATGTTGGGAGGATCATAGGTTGGTCAACTTATACAAATACATTTACTGAAAATCCAAAAAAAAAAATTAAAAGAAAAAAAAAAAAAACTCTTAAAAATCAGTTTTGCCTTTTGACCTTAAATATTTTTTCATTGAATTTTTTACTGTCTTTTGTCACTGAAAAAATTATTTTTTAGTTTTTTATTATTGTATTTTTCTTACTTGAAGTGACCTCACAGCATACCAAGCTGAAACCCCAAATAATCTGACTTATGACTTTTTATTATGTATACAAATATATATGGATAGATTTTCCATATATCTGGTATATGTAAGTGAGCTTTTGTTGAAAAATGCTAATGAAAATGTTTTGTGAATTCAGTGCCTCATACTGGAAAAATATAAAAATTGAAATAAAAAAAAACCAATAAAATTAACACTGACACTGTCTTGCCATTCCTACCACATTACAAGTTAATAGTTGGTTTCTATGTTGTTGTTTTTATGTTAAAACTTGTTGATAATATAAAATTATTTTCATTCTTGGTTGAATAAATACTTGTAGAATATATATTCTGTTTGCTTCCAATTATACAACTATTGCAAAGTTTCTTTATTGGATATCTCATGTTTCTGGTACCATTTTCCCAAAAATAAAATTCTTATGCTTGCTACTTATTTCCATAATTGTTCTTACAATAGATATTGTATAAGTTTCTTGTGGCTTCTTTCAATTTAAACTTTTATTTCTTAAATGTTGAAAATTCTTCCTATTCTGTTAGGTAGAGCTGTATGGTTATAGGAGAAAATGATTCTTAATTATTGAAGGCCTGGAGCCATTATCAATTAATAAATAGTTTAATATCAACCAAATGTTAATATTGTAGTTTTATTTCTAACAATTGATCACTTCTTCATTTTGCAATTTTATTAGCAGTGTAAATAAAAACATAAATAAACCAAAATATTTTACCTTGTGAACTATTACTTCTGTATTCACTATTTATGCTAACTGGCAGCAATTAGCTTATCTAACTATTTAGTATTATAAATTTGAAAATCCTCATGAAGTAACAAAAATAAAAATATGACTTCATAAATAAGTTCTTTGGGTGAAAGCTTTGCCTTGAGGTTGTTTCTGCTCTTTAGCCGATCTTTAAGATTTCTCCTGTTAAGTTGTGCGGGGAAAGGCAGTAGATAAGGATGAGCTCAACAAGAGTTCTTTGGTTGCCTTGTAAAGCTCTTTATCACTTCATTGAACACTTGGTAAGGTCACCCAATACTCCCAATAGATCTGAGAGCATCTGTTCTTGCAGCCTGAAACACAAGATTCTCAGTCTAAATAAAATGGAAAGATAAACAATCAAATAGACCTTAATGATGGTGAGGGACTATAGAAAAACACTGAACCCCAAATCAAAGGCTCTTGTGAGAAAAAAAAAACTCATATTAACAAAGAACATCAAAATTCTTTTTAATAACACCCATCTGAATAATGATACGCAGGAAAAGATTCCTCAATTTAAAAAAAATAAACCTTTCTTCATTACTTTGATCATTGTTACTTGATTTTAATACAAAGAAGTTATTTTCTCATGAGAATGAATGTATAAAAAATCTATTGATATCAAGTTTCTAAAGTTAAGATTCAAATTTTTTTAAACTTTTATAATTCATGCTTTTTTTATAATAGGCTAGTCATACTGTGAGAGAGACATTTATTTTGTAGATAATATTCAAAAGGTATATAATCTGTTGCTTAAGGGAATGTGGGGATTAAAAAAAGAATTTTAAATAAAAAAAGTCTTTAATTTTTTTTAAATAGAATAATTAATATTAAATAAGTTTACAAAACATTATTATGCATTATATCAGAATGCTTCATGATTTTGCTGTATTTTTCCCTTATAATTATAGACTTCTATATTCTAGCATAATATAAGAGATGAGACTTCAAGCCATTAAGCTTTTGCCCCATTTCTTTCCTACTGAATTCTAAAATATCATTTAAACAAGTTACTTTCACTTAAAAGCAAATACGAGTTAATCCAGTATCGGTTTTTAGATTACCACAAAGGAATTGGCAAATTCAAATTTCTTAATGGTTGCAAATTTTTGATCACTTCAAAAGATTTTGCTGAGAATTGACTAAAAGTGAAACACTACTTTTTTGTCCTAATGAACTAGATATTTAAGGATTATATTTGATTACAGTTTTAGACTTTATAGCTGGTTCAAAAAGACTAGAAAGTTGGAATCATTTTCTTTTTTTAATTTTCCATTCTCTACAAACTTTCTTAAAATGGCATTGTGGGTAAGTGCTGGGACTGATGTAATATGCAAGTTGAAATCATAATCTTTCAGCTCTTTTCATAAAGAATTGTGATTATATTATCAGATTTATACACTATGGTGGAAAAATGCTTTCTGGTAAGTGAAAAATAAGTTAAAATGTTAACATAGTATTCATATTGTTGATGAATTTTCCAGTAAGTCTCTTCCCCTATATGATCTTGTATATTCTAGTAAGTTTTCCACTTTTTTTTTTTTTTTTTCAGGTGTTTATGTTTTTCTCGTATTATTGGTCCCCCAATTTATCGGAAAGGGACCATTGTTTTCAGTGGCGTGAGACTATTGCTGGATAACCGTTTATTACTTTTTTCTGAAATAGAAATTATTATTCACTATTTAATCCCTAGCTGGAAGGGATGATGAGGATTCATACCTTTCCTAGAAGTATTAGTCCAAATGAAAATGCAAACATAATGACTGTGATTTGAACTTGCGTATTATGATTCCAAATCTGATTGCCTATCCACTATCATATGATTAATACATTTCCCAAGGGTATTAGTCCAATTATGAATGTAAATGAAATGACTGGGATTCGAATTTGCGTTTTAAGATTCCGATATTCAACTGCCTATCTACTATCCCAGGTGGACTTGCTGACTATAAAAGTAATCATATTCTTAAATTGATAGTGAGATGTAAACTTGATTGTGTAAAGGAATGACCTGAGTTGATGGTGAGAAAGGGTGCAATGAAACTGGAGTAACAATGGTAGTTGGTAGTTTGAAAGCCAGGCTATGGCGGCATTCAGAAGAAAAAAAAAGAAAAATAATCAAACTCGGCAGATCAGGTCGATTGAGTTTCCTGATCAATAAATTTCTCTTGCTTTTTCTGCTGATTGGGCTTTTCTTTATATTATTTTTTTCCCCATATCACCAGGGTTGAGAAGCAAGCAGCACTGTTGTATTAATCAACAGAGGGGCAAAAAAAAGGTGATATACAATTGATTATTTAATGTAAATGCCCTGTCCACCAATTATGTGCTGGCTTGATGATGGAAGAAGGGTTCATTTTTGGCAGTTTGGGTGCAAATGCAGTTCTCTGCATGAATCAGTACAGAAAGAAGGGAAACCCAAAAGAATGGAGAAAAAAAAGAGGATAGGTATAAGGGAAATCCTCTAAATCAAGACTGAGGGTGGCGAAACATGGTTGGACAGTGGTTGCATCGCATTGATGGGTTTGTAAGAAATGCTGGAAACACCTGAATATATTTGGCAAAGGCTGTTCTATGTTAGGATTGATGATGACAATTGTTTTATGATTGGTGAACGTAAAGACTGTGTTAAGCCAAGTTAATTAAAGGCTTAGCTTTGTTCTAAATATGGACCAAAGGTGTTACTGATTAAAGAAGGCAAAGTTATGCAGCAAAATTGCATCTAAAATGGAGTTCAACATTTCAACTACGTTAGATTAACTATTTTGATCTCTTGTTTCTTTCTTTTTATCTCTTTCCTTCCTATCTTTGCTCCTTTCCTGTTTTTTTTCATTTCTTACTTTTGTTTTCCCAATCTTCCTATCTTTCCACTTATTTTTGTGTGCATGAAACACATGCATTTTTGTCCTTTCTATCTCATCTGGGAAAGTCTGCTTTGGACAGTTGATTAACACTCAAACTTTGGAATTGTAATACATGAGTTCAAATCCCAGGTGTTCCATTGCATTTGGGTCTGAATTTCTATTTTCTATTCCTTCCAGCCATGGATTAAATAGTACAACCTGTGTAATTAAAAACAATCTAATGACAAAAAAAAGATGTTTGATAAAAATAATAGTTTTTGACATTCAATGACCGAAAAGGTTGATATGCTGTAAAACAAATCAATCAATCACCTTTATGATCTGTTGTCGCTCTCTTTACTTTTTTATCTCTCTCTTTCTTCCTATCTGTCTGTCGTTCTTTCTTTATATTAATCTTTTTGTCTTTCTATTTTTCTTTCTCTATTCTTTCTTTTTGTCTGTCTGTCTATCTATCTCTTAATGATTCTCCCATCTTATCACCTATCCCTCACCCCACAAAAAAATCAATTTTCTTGTTGATATTTGATCAAAATATTGTGTGTGTGTTAACATGAATCTGATATTTCATAATAGAGTTTTATTAGAAATTATTCTTTTTAGCAAACAGTGGCGCATTCCAAATATTGATACAGTGTAAGACCTCCCTCCAGTGTAGATAAACACCTTGATTAGCAAGATGTGATCATATGACAAAGTCATACAACCCAGGTAGTAAGGTATCATTTCTTTTTACTGGCAGATCATTAACTTTAGGATTCCTTAGAAATATTCTACACAAAAACATTTAATAGAAAAAGAGACAGAGGAATAAAGAGATAAAGGACGGGCGATCCACTTGGCTTCATGGGTAGGCTGTCAGACTTTGGAATCATAATACATGAGTTTGAATCCTAGTCATTTCATTAAAGATAATATATTTACTTGGTAAGCAGCACCAAACAAGTTTGGCACAAGGCCATTTTTTAAGGTGAATGCAATGATTTTGACTGGGATTTGAACTCGTGTGCTACGATTCCAGAGCCCAAATTTTTACTAGTGATTCAACTTCGCTGCCCTAAAATAATTTTATTAAAATATATTTTATTAAAATAATTTTATTTTGAAATATAAAATCATTCTATTAAAGATTAAAACCAACCCTAGATTTCAAAAGAGAAGATAGATTAAGAAAAACAATTTTATAATACCTGAGGAAGACCAAAGGTTAATTTGGTTGAAATGTTGTGAGAAAATTAAAAATAAAGATGAGGACAATAGACTAAATAATATTTAAAAAAATGAAATAAGTGGTAGCCTCCTTATCTCATTAGCACTCTTTCCCTTATTATATTAACTACTTCCCTCAAACAAGACTGCCCCCCCAAAAAAAAAATATAAATAAATAAAATTTGTTTTTTTACTAAATTCATTTCTAATGCTTTTTTATTATGTTCATTTCTATTATCAAATAATGAATTTACTGGGTCGTTATTTACAGTGCCGTGCTTAGCCACTTAGCGGCCCCGTCGCAGACTGCACTTTGCGGCCCCTTTACCCTAAAAGGCAAGTAACCCCCCTCAACATACTGGAGCCTTTGACTATATATGCATACATATACAAATGTATATATATAGAGAGAGATGGGTAGAAAGAGAGATGGATTTATAGATGTATATTTCAAGTGTGAAAATGATTTTCTAATTAATCCTAACAATTATTTTGGTAACTTTTGCATTACAACCTGTGAAGCCAAGGAGCCTTGTGGCCCCCAGGGAGCTTGCGGTTTCCCCACAATTGCGGGGGCCCTAAGCATGGCCCTGATTATTTATGAACACCTGTTAAAAAGTATTTAAATATTAGATGGACCCTGGTTGAGAACTACTATTTGAAATAAATGTTCAAATAATGCCAACAATTAAAACTCATATCATAAATTTAGACAATTAGAGCTTTGTCAACTCACGGAGAGGAACTCATCTAGGTGAAAAACAACACAGATTACACGAGGTTAAAGGATACAATGAACATGTAAAACTAACCTAGAGCTTAACTTGGTTTGGTGCTCAATCAGGTGTATCCACATAAATCTAGGCAAACAATATTCATTGTGCCTAACAATAAAGGCTGAAAAATTTTCTTGGGTTGACATTGTGTCATCCATCATTTGCTTTCACCCTGATTGGACTAGTGGACCACTCCCTCATCCTTTCCTTAAGCTACGCCACTGACAAGATTAAATATTCAAAACTCCTAAAAAGATTAAATATTTAAAATCCGTTTTTGATGTGAGATGAAATTACAATAACGTTCTGTTCTAAATGAGAAAGAATCCATGATCATTTATTTATTCACTTCTTTAAACATTAAGATGATCTTTTTTCATTAAAATACCAAATAATGATAAAAATGGCTATTGCTTCATCATTTTTGCTTTAAATTTATCAAATGAAGAAGAATCATTATTATTTGCAGGGCTGTGCTTAGTGCCCCCACAGACCCTGCAATTGCGGGGGAGGCGTAAGCTCCCTAGGGGCCACAAAGCTTTTGTAATACAAAAATTTACCAAAATAATTAAGATTAATTAGAAAATCATTATCACACTTGAAATATACATCTATCAATCCATCCTTCTTTCAGCCTATCACTCTCTATGTATACATAGTCAAAGGCTCCAGTTTGTTGAGGGGATGCAACTTGCTTTTTTTAGGGTAAAGGGGCCGCAAGGCACATTTTGCATCGGGTCGCTAGCACTTATTAAATGAACTGGAATTAATTCACAGATTTCTAAAATCTAAAATTTTTTCAACAGTTCTTTCCTGGAATTAACTTTTATTATTCGGACTTTTGTCCTCATCTTGGTAGGTTTTTGATGTTTCTGTAGAAACATCAAAAACTACCAAGATGAGGACAAAAAATAAAAGTTAATAAATAAAAAGTTAATTCCTAAATAAAAGTTAATTCCTAAATAACTATGAGTTCTTTTCTGTATAAAGAAAGCAGTTAATGCTTTACTGAATTCATTTCTAATATTTTTTCTATACTAAATTAATTTCTAATGCTTTTTTTACTCAAAATTCATTTACAATGCTTTTTTTATACTAAATAAATTTCTAAAATTTTTCTTTTAGATATTTAAAGAAGTCTACTATATACAAAGACAGTAACATACATATGCAAAATTTTAGTGGTCTGAATCTTTTTTTTTTTTTATTAAATTAATTTTGTGGTTTTATTTTTTTAAGAGCTCTACGTATATTACGTTATTAAAATAAATGTTGTGGTTTCATTTTTTGAAGATTTATGGGATGTAGAGTTTCCTTTAACCGTGACAATTTTTATATTATATCAGATTAGATTAAATAACTATGAACAGAAGTTCCCCGCAAAAACAAAAAAAAAACTAAATAAGATACAATAAAAAATAGTGAAACACATTTAACAATATTTGTTGTTTTTACAATTTTTTTTTATAAATCTCGGATAAAAGTTTATTCCTTTTAAAAAGTGATTGTTTATGACTTGATTTCAAGTGTATGGAAAAAAATGTAAATAACTCTGGATATCTTTTTTTATGCCTTTAGGTATTGGGAAAAAACTATGAAAACAACATAGATTATTCAATTAAAGAAACTTTGTCTTTTTTCCTTTTTTTTAGTATTACTAGTGAATTTTACACGTTTATGTTCTGAAAGATTTAATTCAATATTTAAGAAATAATGTTTTTCAAATAAGATCCAAAAAGGACTTTTATTATATTAACAACCACAGGCAAGAAGAGATTTTTAAGAATATTCAACTCTTTTTTTTTTTTTTATAACTTAGATTTAATACTAAATGGGAGTGCAGCAGCAGTGCATGTGCATACATACATACATACATACATAATGTACATACATACATACATATATATTCATGTGTGATATTGGACTATATTCTTTGAATTAGAAAACTACTTTTCGTTTTCGAGAAGTGTATAGTAAATAAATAAGTATTTTTATATATAAATCTTATTAATTACAATTAGAAATTAACATCAATAAATAATTTGGATATTTCATTCTTCCATATATATATATATATATATATATATATTATTGATGTTAATTTCTAATTGTAATTAATAGGTTCATTTATTTATAAAAATACTGTGGGAAATATAATTCCATTGATAATAATATACATCATTAAATATCTTCGGTGTTTTCAAGAACTTTTATTTCATTTAGTTAGTTTTTTTTTTAATCATATAATAATAAAGACTACTATGATGTGCATCCACTGCATCATGTGCAGTAGAGTAGGTTGATTTTTCAATTTTTGTTGAAAATAAAGAAGAATAATGAGCCAGAAGGTGTGTATATGATTTTTATACAGCTGACTGTCACCCCATTGGCCCTTACATCACCCAATGCAATAATTCTGAAATGAATTAGTAAGTTTTGAAATTGATTGCAATAACAGTAACACTTCTGAGATCAACTGGAGAAAAAAAAAAGCCAATAAAAACATATTAAAAAAACTGGTGGGGCAAAACTCTCTATCTTAAGCCTGAATGCAATGCACTTTTTATTATTGAAGATTGTTGTGGGTCTGCCACAAGAATAACCAAACACGTAGAGTTGGAATAAATATGGTATTTTGTATTATTTACACAGTGGTCGGGAGCACCTGCTCCCCAACCGTCTTGGTAGAAAACAGCACCCACGTGACTGCTCTCCAGTACTTATGCTTGACGCATATGTAATGGAACAGTCCATCCCGGAGGGGTGTTCACTACAACAAAGATGGATGGCAACTCAGGAGAGCCATTAGTTACCACAGGTCAAATTAAGAATAACCAAAACAAAACTTTATAAAACTAAATTTTTCTTCAGGCTAAAGCCCTCGTATGCCACCATGCAATTACATAATAATATATGTTCAATAAATACTTATGTTCAGACTATTTTCATACCTCAGCCGGACTGAAAAAGTTTGTTTGTGTGCCCACCTTCCTTTGCTGTTCTGTTCACTGGGGGTGGAAAAACCCCTCTCCCCAGCTACACCACTATTTGTTAATAAATAACAGTTTATGATGAGTGATTCTATTCTACAAGTAAAATAAAAGATAATGAGTGACACTTCTAAGGTTTTGTTTTCCATTTTATCCCTTTCGACCCTAAGAGGCCGATATATCGGCCTTAGTAACAAAAGGCAAAGAAACACACACTGACATTTCAACTCTAATATTGTTCTTTCAAAGAATGGTTCTGAATGACTACTTGGTAATATCGCTAAGTCAGGATCCAAAGACAGAGGTTCAAATATTGTTTTGTGTGTGTCTTCTTTTGCCTTAAGTCACCAGGGCCGTTATATCTGTTCTTCAGAACCTTTAAGGTTTAAAAAATAAGGAAAAAAGCACATGAATATGCATATGAGTGTTTGTGTCAATCTGTTTTTGTCTAGGAGGGAATAATGTTTGTTTGTTCGATCTTTATTCTGGCTCAGTGTTCAAAGGCTAAATATGGCACGAGTCTGGTTTACGGTGAGTGCTCCCAAAGGTCGACGCCTTTGTTGCTAAGTAACAGAAATAGCAAAGCCTCGACCTGATATCGCTATGGAGAAATACTAGCATGGTTATGAACAGCATCATCGCACACCACACACCACTCGCAGGGACTATGTTCTTTGTGCACCAACACCACTCGGTATAAATCACATTCATGTAGGAACACAAGTAAAGGATTAGGAAGATAACCAATGATAATAATAATAATAGTAATAATAATAATAATAAATTATTATTATTACTATTATTATTATTATAAGTAATAGTAATAATAATAAATTATTATTATTATTATTATTATTATCATTATTTGCATTTTAGCATGAGGTCTTCTACCTGTTTGCCGGTAACATCCTTAAATGTATTTCTTTAACTTCTTTGTGAACTTGAAGTTTTATTTATTATTATTATTATTATTATTATTATTATTATTAATATTATTATTATTAATATTATTAAAACTTACTTGTAGTTTAATAACTTATAACTCAACACTTATCGGAAAAAATTTTTTTGTCTATCACCACTTTAGTGATGTCGCATCCAATTTTTTTTTTCTAACAGAAATATTTCCAAAGTCTTTGGCTGTTTGCTAAAAATATTACTTTAATATCATATGACATGGTCCCATATTAATTATATGGGACCACGAGCTAAAACTTTTATTGCGCCACCAAATGAAATCATGGATGCAAGTTAAATTGCAGATTTTAAAAATTCTTATTTTATTGCCTTATTCATTTTTCTTTTGTAAAAAATCATTTTATTTTAGTTTCATTATTCAACATACTTTGGCATTTATTTTTCAAAACAAATATTATATTTACTTGGTGAGCAGCAGCACCAACCAAAATTTGTCAAAACAAACATATATATTTCCATTTGTGCAGGGTGTTGGGCAAAACGCGGTGAAACAACAATTATAAAGATTAAGACAACAACAGTCCACAAAAAATGAAGAATCATCTCAAAAGATTCCAAAAAATAGACAAATATAATGAGTTGAAAACTTTCGGGACTTATTGTCACTCTACCTACTTGAATCACTACCATGTGTTGGCAGAGTATGTTAATGATGATGGGTGTCCGAAGTAGACACAGAGGCTTGAAAACCCAACGAGATATTGCACCATGCTGGCTTTGACTGAAATAGTGCAGAGCCTGCTGAAAAAGTTCAGAAGAGACTTGTTGTCACACTGACTCCAGTAAAAAACACTGGTTACTGAATGTGCAAGCACAAGGTCATTGGTGTATGATACCATAGGGTAAATGAAACACTTCATAAGGAATTCCCAAGACAGATTAAAAGCAATGGCTCATACAAATACATCGGCATGGCATCGGAAAGGATATCTGTCTAGAGAAACCGAATCACGACTAATTACTGCACAGGACAATGCACTCCAGTCACTGCCAATTGAGACCTGATGAGAAGTAAGTACCATTTGATCAGTGCTATGATGCACAGAGAAAAAATAGTTTTAAATATTTATTGAGCAAGACTATTGCAGAAGAAGTATGACTAACACAGTAAAACCCACGACTTCAGTGGAAGGTAAACTGATTGGCCAGTGGCTTGAAACTTTGACATCCCTTCTATCCAGTTTTGGTTCTGACTAGAGGAAGAGTTGCTGTACTGACGAGCCGAAGATATATATTCTAGATTCTAGATTTTGTTATATATATTGTATTTAGCTTCTAAGCTTCTGCTTAACATGTCTTGCCCAAAACAACTCTTACACTAGATACCACACTATATATATATATATATATATATATTATATTATATTTACTTATTGAGCACCAACCCAAGTTTGGCACAAGGCCATTTTTAAGTGCTCTTACTCAGGCTTTTTATATTCGGTGTTACCCTTCACCTAGATGAAATGCTCTTTCAAGTTAACGAGCCCCATCTGCCCGAGGCTGCTAAAGTGAAAGTTATTGTTTTTGACTGGGATTTGAACTTGCGTAATGTTGAATATTTAGAATTTATATTTAAATATTTAAGATTTATATTTGAATTTTTAGAATTTATATTTAGATATTTAAAATTTAAAATATTTAGAATTTATATTTGAATATTTAGAATTTATTTTGAACATTTAGAATTTATATTTGAATATTTGAATATTTACAATGTATTTTATTGCGAAAACCAGAAGAAGGAAGAGACACACTTCGTTGTACATCAATTGGGAGGATAAGAAAAAGATGTTTCGAAAAAAAAAATAGAACTTCCAAATTGTCCTCCCCTGTACGACCGACAACATTACTAATGTCCCACTCAACGTGCAATAAGCTACACAACTTTTCAAGAAAGTTAGACATAGAAGATTTTCTAGGCGAAAATAAATCTAACGTAAAAGAAAGTTGTTTCTCGCAACCCAGTCTAAGCCAGGAGTCAATTAAGGTGCAAACTGTTTAATGGACAATAATATCTAACATCAATTACAGTTGTCCCTCATACTCTATTTAAAGAAACTAGCCATTAAAAGCCCACAAACAGTTTTATTGACAAAAATAAATCTAACGTAAAAGACATTAGACCTCAGTCTAAGCCACGAGTAACTTTTAATGTGTAAGCAGTTTTCTTTACAATAATATCTATCATGGTTAACTGACAAATGCATGCAATTTTATTAACAAAGATACCTAACATAAAAGACAGTTGTCCCCCAGACTCTAGTTTAAGCCACAAGTAACTAACAAGATGCAAGCAATCTTATTAATATTTAATATAAAAGAGAGTTGTCTGTTGTTAACTAACAAGATGCAAGCAATTTTATTGACAAAAATATCAAATATAAAAGAGAGTTGTCTGTTGTTAACTAACAAGAAGCAATCAATTTTATTAACAAAAATATCAAATATAAAAGAGAGTTGTCTGTTGTTAACTAACAAGATCCAAGCAATTTTATTAACAAAAATATCAAATATAAAAGGGTTGTCACTTGTTAACAAACAAGATCCAAGCAATTTTATTGACAAAAATATCAAATATAAAAGTGTTGTCACTTGTTAACTAACAAGATCCAAGCAATTTTATTAACAAAAATATCAAATATAAAAGTGTTGTCACTTGTTAACTAACAAGATCCAAGCAATTTTATTGACAAAAATATCAAATATAAAAGTGTTGTCACTTGTTAACTAACAAGATGCAAGCAATTTTATTAACAAAAATATCAAATATAAAAGTGTTATCACTTGTTAACTAACAAGATCCAAGCAATTTTATTGACAAAAATATCAAATATAAAAGAGAGTTGTCCCTTAGACTTCAGTCTAGGCCATTATTAAAAAAACAAAGTGTAAGCAATTCTATTGACAAAAATATCTAAAATACAAGACCTTTGACTCCAGTCTAAGTCACTAGTCACTAGTCACCACCAGTGTGGATGCACTGAGTGTGACTCTTAATAATAATCGTTATTGTTATTAATACCCGAGGGCCCTTAAGCAATACCTTGCCAAGATACTTGAACTGGAGCAAACAGAAAATTCAGTGTCAAACTAATCTCTTAATATGTTGGATCACTTCAGCGGAAGATTTCCATTTTCTCTGTGAACTGACATATAACAGATCTTTAATATACAAGTGGCGTTCAAAATCTTCCCTGTTTGAGTCTAGTGTGAAAAGAACGGCAAATGATTATTTGCTCTGATAATTTAATCAAAAGTCAGAAAAGCAGCTTTATTTATCTATCTATCTATCTATCTATCTATCTATCTATCTATCTATCTATCTATCTATCTAACTCTTGATATCTATCTATCTATCCATTTCAGTTTATCTATCTATCTATCTATCTATCTATCTATCTATCTATCTAACTATCTATCTATCTATCTATCTATCTATCTCTTGAAATCCTTCTATCTATCTATCTATCCATTTCAGTTTATCTATCTATCTATCAATCAATTTCAGTTTATGTATCTATCTATCTATCTATCTATCTATCTATCCATTTCAGTTTATCTATCTATCTATCTATCTATCTATCTCTTGATATCCTTCTATCTATCTATCTATCTATCTATCTATCTATCCATTTCAGTTTATCTATCTATCTCCCTATCTATCTATCTATCTATCTCTTGATATCCTTCTATCTATCTATCTATCTATCTATCTATCTATCTATCTATCTATCTATCTATCCATTTCAGTTTATCTATCTATCTATCTATCTATTCATTTCAGTTTATCTATCTATCTATCTATCTATCTATCTATATATCTATCTAACTATCTATCAACTCTTGATATCTATCTATCTATCTATCCATATCAGTTTATCTATCTATCTATCTATCTATCTATCTATCAATCTATCTATCTATCTATCCATTTCAGTTTATCTATCTATCTATCTATCTATCTATCTATCTATCTATCTATCTAACTATCTATCTATCTCTTGATATCTATCTATCTATCTATCCATTTCAGTTTATCTATCTATCTATCTATCTATCTATCTATCTATCTATCTATCTATCTATCTATCTATCTAACTATCTATCTATCT